>JAHWFO010084235.1:0-10325 GCA_023313115.1 Rhysida immarginata
GATGTGCGCGACTTTTGGATCACTCTGTAGATTACTGAATCCCTCTGAAAGAAAATCCGGATTATCTACTTACCTAGGATTATGGACTAATAAACGATTCAAACCTCATCAAGTGGCTTACATCAATCAAGTGGAAACCGCCTAGAACAACACCCAATGGAAATAGAAGATTTGACTCAACGTGACTTATGACTGAACGAGTATTTCTTCTCTTTTATTTCTTGTTTTTAATTTCCCCCTTTCTAAATTCTCCTGTGTTATTCGATTTGTTCCCACTATCTATGAATTAAAAACGAAACGCGCATACTCAAGCTGGTATCAATTCACTTCAAAAAAAAACTGAAAAATGCACAACAATTTTAGTAAAAAAAATAAATAAAATAAAAAAAAATTAAAAACAATTTCTGCAAGAGATTTTTAATTTTTATTTATTTATTATATATATTGTTTTATTTCTATACTATATATCTCGTCAAGAGACGGCGCTGTGGTCATCGAATTAATAACTTATACAATTTAGCATTCACTTACGAAATAATCAAAATAAGAGTATCAATGAAGTATATTTTCAAAATGAATCAGGACATGTTACAAATATAAATAGCATTCAAGTAGTAATTTCAGAAATGGAGTTTATTTCTTATGGACACTTTGAAACGGTAAAACCAATGCATCCTCATTACCGGGACGGATGTATAGAGTGCTATAAAGATGGGCAATTTAGCTGCCGAAATGTGCATGCAGTTATAATGAAAATTATTGTGCATTAAGATGTAATTTTTATATTGATGCATTTGCTGTTGTTAATTACATTTGTGTAATCACCAATGTATTGTAATTGTATAATTACAACAAATAGTCATTGTCAATTTGCTATGTTTCAATTTGTCTCTGTTTCGCTTATATATAGTTTTATATTTGTATTTTGTTCATTAACTGAATAAAAGAAATAATGTGTATATCTTTATAAATAAAATCCAATAAATTTTCATGCTTACATGGTCATCATCTGACTCGATAACATTTAACAAATATTAAGGAAAGTCTCCACAGGTGCTTTTGAAAAGGATGTCGTGAGATACCTAGCGATGTTCTGCACCTTAAAATAAACAAAAGTTTCCACATACGTTTTGTCGAAATTGCATTCCTTAAAGGAGTAAACAGCTCGTGAAGTTTGGTTAAACTCCGCCTATAACTAAACAAAAGCGCATGAAAAAAAAAGTAAACACCACCACGTGCTCCATTAATAGATTTCTGCGAACTACCTGTGATCTAATGTGTTGGCCTAAACTCAATCAAAAATCTTGCCGAGTCTAGTCCATCTACTGGCAAAATGGGAGGGAAGGCCTCATCTTTATGGATCACAACAGTATCCATAATTTCATCAGAAACAACTGTGGCTGCAAAATTGTTTCAAGAAAAACTATAAATGAAAAAAAAACGAGACTTTTTTGAATGCTTTATTTGTGGAAATATTTCTGATTTAATGACTCTTGAGCACGCGAATAGAAACTGAGTCATCTGGTGATTGTCTAAGACATCAAGTTTTTTGTTACCTATAACTGTTCTGCTCAACTGGAGTTATAGGAAATTCACAGAGCCTCTTTATCCCCAACCATCCATTCTTTCAGTACTGCCCGCAAAGAAAATGGATTTTGTTACTACATCACAGTGTATTGGAAATTTTGTCTCGAATAATAATAATCTAAGGAGCAGGCTTAAAATTATCTTCGTTATAAACAAAACCGATCTCAAAAAATCGTGTACCGAATTGCAAAGAAATAGACAGATATTGAAATTTTTGCGGATATTTTATTTCAAATATGGCAAAAAAAAAGACCACTGAGTCCTGTTGAAAGATAGTTTGTATATTAAGTAAAGTAACATATCGAGCGCAACAAAATAATTACAGTTCATGAAGAACCATTACACATTTAAGAACTTATCTTTTAACTTTATGCATTCATGAAATCCACTTTAAAAACTTCTGGTTAATGTTTACGAAATATGTTCTGAAGAATTACCGAATCGAAAAGAAGAAAAAAAGGCGATGTTGCTGTTGACGTGTTTTACACAAAAGAATTTCGACGAACAATCCAATGACGATTCCCTTTTATTGGAGCCTCGGTGCACATTTAACAAAGGCACCTAATTGAAGCGATGTTGGTCAAGTTCGCTTTAACAAAGGCAAGGACTCCATTCCTGTTTTGCAAGGAGCACCAGCAGAGAAGAAGGTGAAAGGTTCTTAGAAACTTTTTCGCGGTAATGCTGATTAATGCAAATAAATTAGACGATCAGCGAGGCAAAGAAGTTGGTTTCCCCCTCCCTCGTTCAGTTCATTAGTGACTTTTGCGCTGGCGAAATAATTCTGTTGCGGTTCGATTCGCCTCCCAAACCACCTTCTGAATCTAAAGCAAATTCCCAAAGAATTAACTCTCTAAATAGCCATTGTCGAGAGAAGATGCTGAATTAACCCTTACTTTAAAGGTTTCGATTCAATGCCTTGAAAGAAAGAAGTCATCTTTAAAAACATCAATTTTCCACTTGAAAAGCGAAGCTAAAGAATACTTTTTCAATCTTCTCATCCAGTTCAATAAGAAACTAGAAGTTGAAACTCCACTAGCTGTTAATGTTTAGGAAAATTTCTAAATAATTAACGCTATAATCATTCTTACAGAGACAAAGGTTAAATTAATTTCGGTTAAATTTTTTTGGAGTTAGGATGATACCACTGCCAATCTCTCCATATCTTTCATTTTGGGAAAACTTTTGTTGTTTCTATTAAAGAAAAGCTATTTCTTCCTTTTCTTAAAAAAACGTAACTACGAAATGATTTATCTGGTGAAACAAGTTTGTTTTACCTTATATTTTGGAAACAGTGGTAAGTGATAGTGGGAAGCGCGGAATTGGTTCCAAGCTGACATGCGGTAGTTCCTCGACAAGATTAGTTCCTGACACCGCGATCTTCCTTGCAATAGATTCAACAGAAGAGAGAGAGAGAGAGAGAGAGAGAGAGAGAGAGAGAGAGAAAGAGCGAGAGCAAGAGCTCTTTGCTTGATGAAAACTCGAAAGAAAATTGGTTACCTTAAAGGAAATCATCTTTTAAGTACTGAATATGGTAAATGTATTAAGCATGCCATATTTAAAAGGGAAAGATATAAAAGAGAGATGCAAAGATGAATAATGTAAAAGAAACAAAAAACATCACAAAAATCCTGATTTTTAAAACAAATATTTTGGAAGGATTTTAATTTACATAATGATGAATAATATTTCTGAGCTTAATTCCTTATGAGAGAATTTTAAAACACCATTTTATAAACATACTCTAAAATGGATTAACCATACAACCTCAAAAGGGGGAAGGGGAAAGTTGAAACGTTTGAAATTAGTTTTGACATTGTAGATTGCTTTTTTTTTTATAAAAAAAGTTTTGGATGTTTTTGGCATTAAGTACTTAAAATTTAAAGTTTTGAGGACCATTAGGACAAAAGACTAAAAGCATGCATCACGTTCTGTACATAAAGCTTTACTCGACAATTGGCACCAACGTTCAATACAAGTGGTATCCAAGAGATTAAATAAAAAAAAAAGGGGGAGGCCGTTTCCCTAATAGTAATCAATTGATTCTATTAAATACTTTTTCATGTATTCTATTAAGAAATGAAATAAAAACTTGGAATCAGCTCCCCCCCCCCCCCACGTTACAAGAGTAATCAAGGGAATAGTTTAGAGCTTCTGTTGTCTAGCGAATCTTATTTCCCTACGACTTAAAATCCAATAAGTTCCTTAGATACTCTCAACTCAACTTTATTCACCAGGAACCTTCGACCAACAAACACAGGGCTTTTGCACATTGTGGAATGGCAATATCCAATAATGAGGGTGCATTTTTGACTGACTTTGTAGGATGTTTCGTAAATCCTTTGGTCAAGTTTCATATATGTGCCCTGAAACTTTTAATAACTTGATGCTCAGTATAAATAATTGAACCTCCCCATTGCAAATTGTTCTGATGAAAGTGATCTTTAACGCATCAAAGAAGAAAACTATAAATATAATTCAAAGTTAAAAGACAATTATTGATGGTAAATAATCTGGTGCATTTAATATATATTAATTACTATATTTTACTTAATATCATGCGTGATGCTTTACTAGAGAACCACGCAGGAAATTTTTCCATCTAAAAGTGGCGTTGAGTAAGCTGTAAGCTAAAACACTATTTCTACAGAATGAGAAGTGTCATTTCCTATTCAATTTAGTTCATATTTTTCAGTATTGTATTTTATTTTATGGAATTGTGGTTTCCTTTCTTATTTAGTTTGTTATTATTAATTGTCCACAGATTTTGGCATTATACCGTTTGTATTATTGTATTTTAGTTGTTATTATTTTAGATGTTATTATTTTATTTATATTATTTTACTTTTAATCTACTTTACTTTTATCTAGAGTGATTTTTGAAATTTAAAGATTTAGAGATTAGCAAAACTGAAGATATGTAAAGCTTTTAAATCCCAGACTAGTATATTAATATAATAAAGCTGCTTTAGATATTTAAAACTCACAGAATTCTTGTCATCTTCGTACTAAATCAAAGGATGGTATGAAAACCAAAATTTTATATACATAAAACACTGCGATTACAGTCAAAAATAACTATTATTATATATTGGCGTCATGTGATATAAGATAGCATACCAGGTGTTTCTAAATGGAAGGACAATAAGTACATAGTGTGATTCTATGCATCAATAGAAGCAAAAAGTTCCTTATTGAAAATGTCGAAAACTCAAAATTTTAATAGCGTCGGTACGTCATTTATGAACTTTCTGCACCAACACTTCACAAGAAAACTGTGGCAATTGATGAGATTAAATGACGTTTAGAAAACTTCGCGTGATGTTTACACAGTTGAAATTTGAGTTTTGAATATTTTGCATAAGGAACTTGTTATCATACAAAGGATCACGCTAGATACTTATTGTCCTTCCATTTAGAAACACCCTGTATATAGGTTGTCCAAAAAGTCTGGTAACATGAATAAACAGATGTACTATGAGCCAGATACTGTGGATGGACTTCAAACAATGACACACAGGGAAACCTTTTATCCAAATAGAAATTTTAATACGATGAATACGCATTTCAGCAGTGGCTTCTTTAGCATCTACAGGGGAAAAGCTACGATCAGAGTAGATAAGCTAATCGGATGGAGAGTGACAATCGAACAGTGAAGTGTACATTTCTTTGGGTGGGACGAAAGCAGTGCTTTCACGAAGCTCACCCTACCAGAATAAATTCCACATGAAATACACTGAAATAGGCAAGAAGCCTGACTAACCCCTGAGGTCTTCCGATGCTGTAGATGCTGAAGAAGGCAGCGTGGCTGCCGAAATGCGTATTCATCGTATTAAAACTTCTATGTGGATAAGTGGTGGCAAATATTTCCCTATTTTTCCCTGTGTGTCATTGTCTGTTAACATGGCAAATATTTCAAAGCTGCCAGATAGGCGAGATCTGATGAGTGTGGTTTATAGGTAATAGGGGGGTGGGGAATTCATTGCCGCACTCAAATTTGCCCTTGACTCACAAATTTAAGATCATCCATTTGCTAACTCGAAAAGTATTAAAGATAGAGAAAAATTTCCAATTGCTACCCTGTAGAGCACCACACATTAGTCTAAAAACAATTTTTAATCACATCTTTCCCCTTGAAAGAAATGGGCGAGAAAGAGTCACTCCAGCCCAATCACTTACGCTGTGTCTTACGTGAGCGAACTTGGAGCGAAGCGGATCACAGCGAAAATATCAAGAGCATTATTTCTGTGAGAGTGTCTTACGTGAGCGAATCCTAGCGGCGAGAGGTTGAGGCGGCAAAGAGGCGGGCGCGAAGAGAACAAACCAGTTTGTTTTTTTCACGCGAACGAAGCGGTGCCTGCCATAATGGTCAAGGAAAACTTGATTTCCTGCGTACAGAAAAGACCATATCTGTGGGATCAAAGGAATAAACATTAAAATAACCATCTTTTAAGCTATCGAGAATGGAAATTAAAAATTAATTACGTGAAATAGAAATTGGAAAATTGTTAATAGAATTAAATTTGTACTTGAAAAACTTCAATATTGAGTTGGATGACCTGGGGAGAGTGTTTTTTATTTATTTAGAATAGAACTTTATTTAGAATAGATTAGCGTGGCATCAAGCCCGTTTCCAGGAATTTTTCAAAGGCGGTTTTGGCTTCTCAAAGGGAAAGTTTATTTATCTTAATTAATTCTCCACAAATAAAGAGGGTTAAGCCCCAGCAAACCTCCAAATATGCCTTTGTGATTTTAGATAGGTTTTCTTGATGCGAAGAAATAAAATAATATAAAAAACTAAAATAAAATACAATTCCATTTTTTCTTCTTCGTTTGTAATAACTTTACATAAGGAGTTTCCATTAGCAGAAAACGACAGATAGCATGACTGACACAAAATAATATGACTGGTCTCATTGTAATACACAGATGAAGAGAAACAGATGGGAAACTCTCTATAGTCGCAATGGAAACTTTTCTGAGATCACGTGACGAAAGCCGCCCAATGAAATTTTCCTTCAAAACAATCCTGACTTCGCGGCGCTGCTGTCGGTTTCGTCATAATTACGTCATTCTACCTCAAATGGATTGTGGGAGAGGCAAGTCATAAATGACGTCAGTTAAGTACTGAAATAGCCAACTGAACTAGATCTTGTGCTGAAATTGACAACCGCGATATTCAAGTGGTTATCTTTTGAAATATATTTTATGTATATCTAAGAAGATATTTTGTATATCTAGTTCCATGTAAGGAACATTTTTTTGAATAATTCATTTGAAAATTAATGTATTACTTCAAGAAACAGGCATTTCAAAAATGTGATTTAACAATTAACTTTATTATAATTGTTAAAAAAAAGATATTTAAAAAGATAGTTAAAAGATATTTACAGAAATAAGGAAAAGAAAGATTGATTTTTCCATAAAATTTCATACATTGCATACAGGTTTATACAAATACAGAAGGTTTTGCACACAATATTTTGTAAAAAAAAATTTTTTGCACAATAATAAAGGTTTTAATATAAGTTTTTATAAATTTAATAAATGCTTATATTTTTTTTTCTTTTCTTCTTGCAATTTGCAATTAATGCGTTTAATTTTATGCATAATCATCATTTTTACATATAGTTTGATTAAAAATTCCTTTACTTCTTTCACATGGGCAACATCATGCCCTTCAGTGTGAAAGAAATTACAGTTCACTGATGATAACTGATGTTCTAACAGTTTGCAAACGCCCTTCCTTTGAAAATATTGTTCAATAAATTTATTAAATTGATCACTTAGACCTCTGACATAGGTTTTTAAATAATCAGCAGGATACTTTAACCCTTTATTTTCAGTATTAGCATAATACTGCTTGAAATCAATCAAAAGTGTATCCATTTGCAAATCAGCAGTTGTAACCAATAATTCCTTGCATATGCTACAATTAAATTTCAATAAAATTTTATGTGCCAAATAGCCTGCTATATATGTCAAAACATTACTTTCTATTATGTCATCATTAGTAGATACAGGTTCCGTATCACTTGTAGTTGATGGAAAATTAGAAGATTCTGAAGTCTCCTCCTCCATAATTGGATCAGATATATTTTCAGAAGCATCAAGATCAGTGTCACTAACTGATCGGGCACTATCGGAAGTGGTGTGAAAGGTGAGAATTTCATCGGAATCATCCTCACAATTTGCCAAACTGCTGGATTTTAGGAGATTGTTGCACATGACTGATCTCATGGCAGATTCAAACTGTTGGCAATCAGGATTATCTCGAAATCCTCCTACTCGCCGAACAGAAGAAAACATGTTTTCGAGACAATCCTGATTGAGACGGTTTGTCAATAAAAATGACTGATGTTCCTTTACGAATTCCCAAAATTGCAAAATGCAACTTATATTTAATATCCAGCCTTTTTTACATGCAGGAGTAATTTTTTTATTATCTGCTTTGACAAATTGCCAGGATTTTACCCAATTCAATTTCTCCTTCCACATATTCACATGTATGGAATCATTGGTTACACCTGCTGCAGCTGCTTTTTCATGTTTAAGGGTTTGACTATTGAAACTGTCAAAGAGTTCATCAATTTGCCCAATAAAATCCGCTGTATATGATGCCTCAGGTGGAAGAAAGTTAGAGGCAGTTAAAAGGCATATTCCACCTGCCACAGAATGGCTCAAAACTTGAGCAGCCAGTTTCACGCGCATAGCTGAAAGACCACTAGCCTCTAAATGCGCCTTAGTAAGGCGGGGTGCCACTCTGTATTGGAGGGAAGAATCAACTGAAAACAGCTGCTCAACATGGCACCACTTAGCAGTTTTTGTTTTATCAAATGTAATATTATATTTTTTAAAATTGTTCCTTACTGATTTCAATAGGTGAGGGGCATCATACAGGGCAAAGATTTTAGATCCCTTGTAATTTACAAATGGTGAACTCTCTGTAATTTTAAGTTCTGAATACAGAGCCTGATTATTTGGAGCCTGATCACAAACCATTGCAATGATTTGTAGCCCAGTTTCTGAAACCTTTTCAAAAGCCTCATACAATAAAGTCTTAAGAGTTTCCATAGGGGTGCTATTACATGAGAAAAAAAAAACCTATCGGCTGCTTCCACTTCTTATTCAATCCTCTCAGCATGAAAACTAAAGCATTCGTAGCATACCTACTAGTAGCAGTGCTAGGAATACCATGACATTCATACCCTGTCACTATGTCTAAATATTGGTTATATTGAAGTCCCTTCTTTATGAACATCTCATCAAAGGTCATGACACACAATTTATCCTGTGGAGACATTTTTTGAGCAGTTTTCTTTATGTTTTCAAGAAGTACTGGACAAAAACCAGGACCGTTCCCAACACTTCTTATGCTCTTCTGTAAAGTCTTAATCATTGGTAGATTCATATACTTTTGAAGCAGCCGATAGGCTACAGGGCTCTTAAAATATATGTTTAGAGCAAATTCTTTGTCATGCAAAGACCAGCGTCTACCTTGTGACGCTCTACCACAATTTTTCAATTGGCTAGCTATACATACATACTGATGGTAGGAAAGCTTGTTTTTTAATACATGCAATATCTTAGTGATTGAGACATTGCCACTGCGCTGCAAATTTGGCAACAGCTTTTTTTTTAGTTTAGAAACATGAGCACGAAGGTTTCTTATTTTCCTTGTTTTGGGTGTCAATTCTTTTGTCACCTACAAAAAATTTAAAAACAATACATGTAACATTTTTAACATCTTCATAAGTATCATTAAACATAAGGTAGCTTTTAAAATTCTAAATACCTTAGGGAGCTGTTCATGTATTGAATGGCTTACTGTATCTACTGATGTATTTTCCTGTAAAAAGGATGTATGTTAGAAATTTACCAATTAACTTTTTATATGTAAACCAACAAATATATGCTCACTTACAGGCAACATTAAATTAATATTTCCACTTTCAGTATGTGTGGTTATTGCTGGAGAACCACTAGTACTAGGTAGAGATAAGTTTTCCTACAAAAAATAAAAAAGGCAGTTAAGCTATTAGAACATACCAGCAAACTTTATTTATTTATGTATATACATGTATACTATCAACATTTCTACCTAGATAAAACAAATTGCCAAAAACTGGACAAAGTACTGAACGAGAGAAGAAAACAAGAGAAACCACTAATCCACAAAAATAATTTTTAATTACACGTATGTACATTTCGTATGTATACCTAATGAGTGTGTATGTTTTGTGGATTAGTGGTTTTTCTTGCTTTTTTTCTCTAGTTTATATCGACCTAGGTAATACATGGATATACATGTATACTTTAACATATCAACCTAGGTAAAACTTCACTCAACTTTCATTATATAAGCAATTAGCAGAGAACTATGGAGATTTAAAAATGAAATACTAAATTACCATAGAGATATCAAGGGATTCATTTATCTCCTTAGGGATGTAGATTTCTGCTGAGGAGCGGTCATCTGTCGAACATTCTTCGGTGACAGTCCCTTCTAATGGCTGTACGATGCCCTTTAATGAAATGAGGAATTTATTTAATTTTAATTTTTGTTATTTTTTATATACATCATTATTTTTAAGGGTAATATAATGTCTCTAAAGAACAGTATCAGTTTTACTGTAATGATTTTTTTTCATTCAGAAGAACAATTACTTCTGAAAGCGTTAACTTATTATAACTGGTTCCTGGTTCGATTCCGGGCTGCGGAATTTTCTTTCCTATTTTTC
>JAHWFO010084236.1:0-27577 GCA_023313115.1 Rhysida immarginata
TCTTTGCTCAGCATTCCTGGGAAAGTGTACGCTAAGTGTCTGGAGAAGAGAAGTCGGGAAATAGTCGACTCCAAACTGTCGGGGGAGCAGTGTGGTTTCCGACCTGGCTGAAGCACGACGGATCACATCTTTGCTCTAAGGCAAATCTTTGAGAAATCCTGGGAGTATGCAAAAGAGGTCTACGCTTGCTTTGTGGACCTCGAAAAAGCATATGACAGAGTTCCTCGGAAGAAGCTCTGGCAAATGTTGCAAGAATATGGAGTGGATGGGCAATTACTGGTTGCTATCATGTCTCTGTACGAAAGCCCTCAGATGTGTGTCCGGATAAATGGCATTAAGTCAAGACCGTTCACCGTGGGTGTTGGACTCCGCCAAGGGTGCGTACTGTCGCCCATCTTGTTCATTATCTTTATGGACTGGATAGACAGGGGCAGCCGAGGCGATGAGCGTGTTTGTGTGGGCGACTGCCTGGTGGAGAGGTTGCTCTTTGCGGACGACCTTGTCCTGCTTGGGTCCTCTCGCACGAACCTTCAGCATGCACTAGACCGGTTTGCAGCCAAATGTGAAGAAGCTGGGATGAAGATCAATGTGGCTAAAACCGAAGTTCTGGTTCTTTCAAGACAGCCTGCTCAGTGCGCTCTCCATGTTAGGGGAGCCTCATTGAGACAGGTGGAGAAATTCAAGTATCTCGGGATTGCATTCACGAGTGATGGATGGCAGGAGAAAGAATTGGATGCTCGGATCGGTGCAGCAAGCTGTGTCAGACGTGAACTGTGGCGATCCGTGGTAACGAAACGAGAGCTGGGTAACAAAGCCAAGCTCTCCGTCTTCAAATCTATCTTTGTCTCCATTCTCACTTATGGTCATGAGGCTTGGGTAATGACCGAAAGAGTGCGATCGCGGGTACAAGCGGCCGAAATGAGATTCCTGAGAGGTGTGGCAGGTGTTACCCTACTAGATAGAGTGTACAGCAGCACAATAAGGGAATCTTTAGGTGTTGAGCCGCTACTTCTCCGCATTGAGAGATCTCAGGTGCGCTGGTATGGCCACGTGATACGGATGCCGCAAACTAGTCTTCCTAGGCAGTTGTTATTTTCCAAGCCGGTGGGTAAGAGACCAAGAGGTCGGCCTAGAACCAGGTGGCTAGACTACATAGAGAATCTGGGTTCGAGTCATTTGGATATTACCAGGGAGGACATGCGCCTGATGGCGGAAGATCGCGATCGCTGGAGATCCTCCATAGGGCTGCTGCCCCCGCGACCCTAACGGATAAGCGGGTTTGAAAAGTAAGTAAGTAAGTAAGTATAGAAATCTACAGTTTTATTCCGAACTTGATAAAATTTCGCATACATGAACTTCAAAGCATGAGGAAGGTCACTGTCTACCTCAGATTTCGAAAAAATAATAAGTATTGATTAAAAAATCGATATTCATTGTTATGGCAGGGCATATTAATGAGAAATATCTCATGACCAACAATGCAAATAAAAGTTTGTGTAACAATAGGCCCGTCGTGTTCACCTGAACAAAGGTCTCAATGCGCAATTCACCAATAACATTGAGCACAAAATGATACAATGATATAAAGTTCATTTCAAAGAATTATAACAATGAACATTTAATAATGATGCACTGAGAGAACATTCGTTTCCAAGAATTGTAAGAATGAATATAAAATAATGATGTAATGATAGAAAGTTCTTTTCAAAGAATTATAACAATGAACATAAAATATTGTCAACAATAGGTATCAACAATGGTGTCAAAACGCAATGCACCAATGCTATGCAAGGTTTATTAGTGTGTATATATATATATATACTGACCAATAATGGATGGCAAAGTTGAATTTGTAACAATGCATAGATTTGCTGTTATCGAGGATTTTCTTAGAAAAGAGATTTCCTAATATTTAAAAATTTTTTGAAAATCATTAAAATTGTTCAGTAACTGACGATAATGGAGATTTAGCAGACTACTAAAAAAGAGTGGAAAGACGACAGAGGAAGCAATCCTTTAGCTCCGTGCTAAATTGAGCAAATGGTAACTAGAAGAATCGGCGACCGCTAGACTGCAAAAAGAGATGAATGGCCAAGTTTATGCTTCAAGACTTCGAGAGAAGAAAGGGAATTGCAAAAGCATCAAGTGTATTTTTAAAGTAAGATTACGTGAGTAAGAAATTATTTAGAATAGCTGTGGCATCCTTGGAGAGGCTCACAAAGGTTTATTCATTGTGAGTGTTTAAAACATTTTTATTCATACTTCTATTAAGAATTTTTACTGTATTAATTCTAAGCGTTTACATGTGTTTATTTTTAATGCAGTGAAAAAGCTCAATGGACGTTTGAAACATCTGAACAAAGGGAGTTTCGAAAAGACCAAGAGGGTATAAGTGCTTATACGTCAAGGGAAACAAAAACTTGAGTCTAAAATATCTGGTGATACTCCCCAGTGGTGAGGCAAGTCAAGACGAATTTCGATAAATACCCTGTATATCACCTAGATATACTGGTCTTTATAGTAGAACTAGCAATGGCACCCGGCGTTGCCCGGGATAATTACACTTGGATGTAAACAGAACAATCTCAAAAAATTAAATTGAATTTTGCAATATCTTAAAAATAAACACATGAAAATGCTTAGAATTAATACAGTAAAAATTCCTAATGAAAATTTCGAAAAGATCTCTTTAAAGGCTCACAATGGTGCTGGACCTCTCCGAGGATGTCACTGCTAGTCTAAATAATTTCTTACTCACGTAATCTTACCTCAGATGTATACTCAGTGTTGTTGCAATTTCTCTCGATGTGTTGAAGCAAAACTTGGCCATTCATCACTTTGTGCAGCCTAGCGGTCGCCGATTCTTCTATTTACTTGCTTCCCATTTGCTCAATACATCACAGAGCTAAAGGAGTGCTTCCTCTGTCGTCTTTCCACTCTTTCTCAATAGTCTGCTAACTCTCCATTATCTCCAGCTACTGATCATTTTTAAAGATTTTCAAGAAATTGTTAAGTACTTAGAACCCTCTTTTCTAAGAAATACCTGAATAACAGGAATTCTATGCATTGTTACAAATTGAAACCTATCCATATTGCATCATCATTTTATGTTCATTGTTATAATTATTGGAAAGGATTGCTTTATCATTGCATCATCATTTTGAGCTCATTGTTATTGGTGAATTGCGTGTTGAAACCATTGTTGATACTATTGTTGCACAAACTTTTATTTGCATTGTTGGTCATGAGATATATATTGTTGGTCCGTGCAGAGTGTTTTTGAATTGCGTGTTGATACCATTGTTGCAAAAACTTTGTCTTGCATTGTTGGTCATGCAATATTTCTCATTAATATGCCTTGCCATAACCATGAATATCGATTTTTTAACGATAATTATTATTTTTTCGAAATCTGAGGTAGACAGTGACCTTCCTCATGCTTTGAAGGTCATGTATGCGAAATTTTATCAATATCGGAAAAAAACTGTAGATTTGTATAAAAAACGTACACACAGACAGACAGACCCACAAACATCCTTCTTTATATATAAAGATAAACTAGAAGAGGTACCCGGCGTTGCCCGGGATAATTACACTTGCACAAACTTTGCCTTGCATTGTGGGTCATGAGATATTGATTGTTGGTTCATGCAGTGTGTTTGTGAATTGCGTGCTGATACCATTGTTGATACAGATTGTTGTACAAACTTTGCCTTGCATTGTTGGTCATGAGATATTTCTCATTAATATGCCTTGCCATAACCATGAATATCGGTTTTTTTTATCGATATTTATTATTTTTCCGAAATCTGAGGTAGACAGTGACCTTCCTCATGCTTTGAAGGTCATGTATGCGAAATTTTATCAAGATCGGAATAAAACTGTAGATTTGTATAAAAAACATACAGACAAACAGACCCACAGACCCACAGACAAACAGACCCACAAACATCCTTCTTTATATATATAGAAGACTAGAAGAGGTACCCGGCGTTGCCCGGGATAATTACACTAGCACAAACTTTTCCTTTCATTGTTAGTCATGAGATATATACTGTTGGTTCATGCAGTGTGTTTGTGAATTGCGTGCTGATACCATTGTTGATACCTCTTGTTGTACCAACTTTGCCTTGCATTGTTGGTCATGAGATATTTCTCATTAATATGCCTTGCCATAACCATAAATATAGATTTTTTATCGATATTTATTATTTTTCCGAAATCTGAGGTAGACAGTGACCTTCCTCATGCTTTAAAGGTCATGTATGCGAAATTTTATCAAGATCGGAATAAAACTGTAGATTTGTATAAAAAACGTACACACAGATCCACAGACCCACAGACGCACAGACCCACAGACCCACAGACAGACAGACCCACAAACATCCTTCTTTATATATATAGATAGACTAGAAGAGGTACCCGGCGTTGCCCGGGATAATTACACTTGCACAAACTTTTCCTTTCATTGTTAGTCATGAGATATTGATTGTTGATCCCTGCCTTGTGTTGGTGCATTGCGTGTTGATACCATTGTTGATACCTATTGTTGTACAAACTTTGCCTTGCATTGTTGGTCATGAGATATTTCTTATTAATATGCCTTGCCATAACCATGAATATCGATTTTTTTATTGATATTTATTATTTTTCCGAAATCTGAGATAGACAGTTACCTTCCTCATGCTTTGAAGGTCATGTATGCGAAATTTTATCAAGATCGGAATATAACTGTAGATTTGTATAAAAAACGTACACACAGACCCACAGACAGACCCACAAACATCCTTCTTTATATATATAGATAGATGGATAATCCCTTTGCTCTGTGCTGGATTGGTTAAGGTTTTTTTTTTAACCCATTGAGAGTTATAATTTTATTTTTTGAGATTGTTCTCTATACCTACAAGTGTACAATGCCGGATACTTCTGCTAGTCTTCTATATATATAAAGAAGGATATTTGTGGGTCTGTGGGTCTGTTTGTCTGTATGTTTTTTATACAAATCTACAGTTTTATTCCGATCTTGATAAAATTTCGCATACATGACTTTCAAAGCATGAGAAAGGTCACTGTCTACCTCAGATTTCGGAAAAATAATAAATATCGATAAAAAATCGATATTCATGGTTATGGTAAGGCATATTAATGAGAAATATCTCATGACCAACAATGCAAGGCAAAGTTGGTACAACAATAGGTATCAACATTGGTATCAGCGCGCAATTCACAAACACTCTGCGTGGACCAACAATATATATCTCATCACCAACAATGCAAGGAAAGGTTTGTGCAACAGTAGGTATCAACAATGGTGTCAACACACAATTCGCACTAAGCTCGGACCAGCAACAGATATTTCTTGACCAACAATGCAAGACAAAGTTCGTGCAACAATAGACCCTTCATGTTCGCATCAACAATGGAATAGCGCGAATTTTACTAATAACAATGAGCACAAACTGATGTAATGATATAGCAATTTTAACCTAGAGCAGTCTATAACCTATTACAGTTTACTTCCAAAAAAACCCCATCAAATCGATTCATTAAACCAAATAGCATGCGGTTTTGGTGCTTCAGGGATGCTGTGGGCTACGCTGTGAGCTACTGTAGGGCCACTTTTACCAGAAAGTTAATGGTTGAGAAGTGAGACGAGGACTATCCAAACAAACATATATCTCCTGATGTCGACGAATGAGAGATTTCATACTGCATCGAGTGTGGCACATGTTAAAGACTCCCGCGTTCGAGAGTAAGGCAGAGGCTCTCGTTCGAAAAATAGTCGACAGTCTCCTGGCTTCTATCTCGGAGCAATGCCTTCGAGAAGCCCACCAGTGCACTCGCTATGCCCTTGGGGAAACGGTCGGGAGCAGCGCATGCCTTTATCCAGGAGGAGAAGCGGGTAAAGCGACAACGGGTTCGGGTGATGTCAATCGGTACTTGGAACATTTTCTCCAAGACAGGAAAGGAATCAGAGTTAGTGGAGCAAGCCAAACGGTATCGACTGGATATCATAGGTAATAACTCTACGAAACGTCCGGGTTCTAGAACTGTGGATTTAGAAGGAGGATGGAAGCCTTTCTACTCTAGTGTCGACTCTAATATGACTGCCCTGGCGGGAGTTGGGATATTCACAAGTCCGCGGCTGGCAAATTATGTTGCAGATTGGTCCCCCTTAGGTGAAAGACTGCCTCCTGAGGCTTCAGATTAGGAAACGGTCTCTCTCTCTTTATTCATTAAATATGCTCCGAGTAGAATACCTACATTTTCTAGATGAAGTTGTTGCTGCTCTTAGCTGGAGAGGGAGGGCAGATTCTGTCATCCTGGTAGGCGACTTTAATACACACGTAGAGGTTGATGACCAAACATGATTGGGAGGAATGATGACCCCAATTTAAATGGGAATTGGACGTGCTTGTTGGATCTCTGTTGCAACAATGAACTTTCTGTCACAAACACCTTCCAGCACAGGGATGTCCATAAGTATACCCTGTATAGGGTTGCAATGGACCAGAAGTCACTGATTGATTTTTTGATCGTTTTAGTCGACTTATTCCGATCACTGTTGGATACTCGTATGAGAAGAGGGGGCAGAACTATCAACTGATCACCACCTTGTTGTCTGCAATTTGCAGTTCTTTGAATCAATGGCAACCAAGCGAAATACTAGGTTCAGACTAACTTCGCACGTCAAATGAGAGACATTGGAGGGTACAGCTGTGAGGAAGACCTTTGCCGATGACATATCTTCAAGTTTCAAAGAACTAACCAGTGATCGTGGTACTGTTGAAGAGAAGTGGCGTTTGTTTAAAACTGCTGTGATTACTTCGGCTGCATTGTGCTGAGGTCGTAAGTGGCGTGAGTGTGGCGCAGGGTGGTGAGAAAAGGACTGCATGGAGAAACGGTAAAGTCCAAGAAGCTCTCAAGGCAAAGAAGGAAGCCTATTTGCCATGGCTTGCAAATAAGTCAACTTCGAGTCGAGTGTGGTATACTGAGGCGCGAAAAGCAGCAAAAAAGACCTAATCGACAGCTAAAGCTAAGGCCATGGCAGAAGCCAACCTAACCTGGGAGAATTTCGGGGTGAAATTGGAGGCAGAGTATAGTCTGACAAACAAGGTGTTCTGGCAGACCGTCGCCGCTTCCGTGGATAGAAGTTACTTTCATCACAAACTATTAAGAGTTTAGATGGGAGGCTTCTGAAAACGAAGGAGAGCGTATTGCATAGGCACTTGCATAGATGGAAGGAATACTTTGCATAGATGGAAGGAATACTTTGCATAGATGGAAGGAATACTTTGCATAGATGGAAGGAATACTTTGCATAGATGGAAGAAGTACTTTGCATAGATCAAAGGAATACTTTGCATAGATGGAAGCAATACTTTGCATCTCTTCCTAATCCGGTGACAGCAACAACTGAGGCACATGAGGTGCACTTTAGAACAGAGAATAATCACGGTAGTGTCACGGAAACCAGAAATCAGATGGGCAATTAAGTCCTTTAAGACTGCGAAGCTGCAAGTGATGATGAAATCCAGTCCGAGATGTTAAAGGCCTTAAATCAGGATGGCATCTTGTGGCTGTCTCGAGTGTGTCAGGTTGCTTGGATATCTGGACAGGCCCCTAAGCAATGGCAGACAGGAATTGTGATCCCTATCTTTAAAAAGGAAGAACAGAGAGATTGCAACAACTATCGAGGCATCTCTTAGGAAATTGTACGCTAAGTGTCTGGAGAAGAGAAGTCGGGAAATAGTCGACCCCAAACTGTCGGGGGAGCAGTGTGGTTTCCGATTTGTCCGAAGCACGACAGATTACATCTTTGCTCTAAAGCAAATCTTTGAGAAATGCTGGGAGTATGCAAAAGAGGTCTATGCTTGCTTTGTGGACCTCTAAAAAGCATATGACAGAATTCCTCGGGAGAAGCTCTGGCAAGTGTTGCAAGAGTATAGAGTGGATGTTCAATTATCTTACCTAGTAAGGAGGGTAGATTATCGCTGAGAAATAGTCTGTGGCACTTGCTCCTTCAAAGGAGTTTTGCGCAATCCTTATATCCTAACGATTGCTATTGATGGTTGCAAGAGCCAGGACCGACGGCTTTACGTGTCCTCCGAAGCACGGGGGGAGAAGGAGATTTCCAGGTGGTCACCCAACCTCTGATTAGCCGTGCCCAAGGTGGCTTAACTCCTCCATTGCATTCAGCAAGGCGAGTAAAGTGGTCTGTGAGTAAGGTTAGGTTAGGTTAGGTTAGGTTAGGTTAGGTTAGGTTAGGTAAATTAGGTACAAGGGAAACTTCGGAGGAAAGAGAGCTACGTGTACAACAAGTTCGACATAGAATGGAAGAATTAAGGGTGTCGAATCAACATTCTGATTTTATTTGCA
This sequence comes from Rhysida immarginata, assembly GCA_023313115.1. Taxonomy (NCBI): domain Eukaryota; kingdom Metazoa; phylum Arthropoda; class Chilopoda; order Scolopendromorpha; family Scolopendridae; genus Rhysida; species Rhysida immarginata. Next base: position 8,383 of record JAHWFO010084236.1, read on the forward strand.
ATTCTGAATAAGATTACTGTATTCACCCTTAACTCTTAATAGGAAGGATGGGTGTCAAATAGCATTTTTTCTTTTTTTTTAAAGATTCAAAACAGTCTCATTCCCAGTGGTATTTGAATTCGAACATCGCTCGAAAACATTTCAACTAATCGTTTAGTCCACACTCACGGAAACGAACGTTCGGAGCGACTGAAAACTCGATAAGAAGAATCTCACCATTAAGAGGAATGTAACCATTGTCAGGCAAAGAAATATAAATGGGAACTACCAGTAATGTGTTGCTCTAATGAAAAAGTGAAGCTGCCGCCACTTAAAGATCATGAGGGGCCACTGTTATCTGACGTATATGCTAACACAGCAGATTCCAAACATTTCCTAAAAAATATGAAGGCATATATTTCAAGCTTCCAAATGAAATCGTAGGCGGGTCATTTATGCCTACTTTTAAGATTATGGGTCAAATTTACCACAGAGCTGGATCACTTTTTCCCCTTCCAGGTGAACATCCAAAATTTCCTCAAGTTAACTTCATAAGCGATGAAATATTGCAGGCTGATCAAAGATGTGCTAATATATCTGGCGTGCGACAAGACATCATTTTAAGTCTGCAGAGACTGTTTCATTCGCAAAACGACCTGGTAAAAACATTTGAAACAGCATTAGAAAGGATTCCTACAGACGAGTACAAAGTGATACGGGCAGACAAGAGGCCATCTGGTGAACATGAAGGGCACCTTAACGCCCCAACCATTAACGATGTAGCCATACTGATGGGTGCTCTGGAAGAGTACGATAGCCGTGACAATTGATCAAAGACGGAGTGAAAATTTGCTGGGGATTCCAGAAACACACTCTAACATAAAACAAATCGATCGTCTCATAATAAAATTTCACGCAAAAAAGTATCTTCTATGGAGTTTTATGCTTACCGCATTCTGCTGAGAGAGGGATCCACAAAGCACATCTTACGATTCCGCCAGAGATCGTCTACGGGATGCTTTCGTCTACTGGAATGTCGCGGTTATAGGAAAGATGGTAATATTAACAGCCACGTTCACTGACCATTCGAGGCACATGCAGGAATATGCTGAAGACGCTATTTCCTATGTAACCATGGCCGTCTGGAACTTTTTGTAACCATTACCTGCAACCCTTGGTGGCCAGAGATTAACGTTCAGCTTTTGGATTGATCGTTGTAGCCTCCCCCGCCCCTACAATAATATCATTAATACTCTAATGTTCAATGAACAGCACTTGGGGGCGAATGAGAGCTGAGGTTCGGAACCAAAATAAGAAAGAACACCTGGTATCACTGTATTCATGATCACACAACTTTTTTATTCTCTACAAATACAAACATTTTATACAAGTGCAGCTTAATTACTGTTATCCTATCATATCAATAAGGGGCCCCCATATCTCAAGCTTAAATCTCTAACCAAGACTGCACTCTAATGCTTTCAACATAATTTAATCAATCTAACCGGCACACTTTAAATTGCTAACTTCAAAGTTAAACTTAAACAGTTGTTGATTATTATTAAACAATTAAGCATAGAACACAAAAACAGTTCGCGAGTGTCTTCATAAATCTGATACACCATGACACGGCTTTCGAAGTTAATAGATAATAGAATCAAAATGGGAGGATCTTTGACTAATCGAACACACTCTGGGTAATACAAATGTCTAGGTGTGTGCTTCTGGCCTTAACGCAAAAATATTAAACATCATGCACACAATGTCTCAACCAAGTTGCTACTATTCCAAGTTGCAGAAACCTGCTTCACCCCTATCTAGGATAGTGGAGACCTCTGTGTAATGCTCTATAATCTGGTTGGGGTTGCCTTCTTAATGCATAGCATGGTATGGCACTAGCTTCCTGCTGGCTGTCAAGTGCTGCTTCCTGTTCCTCATCATGGCTCATATCATTTAGGTTTATTCCACAGCTACCCCTTCCTCACCACCCACCATACTACGGGGTCCACTTGTCTCCCGAATTTCCCTCATATCTCCCGGAGCCTTACTTTCAGAACGCATCTCTCTGCGCTTGACCGCCAGTATATCTCAATCCTCATCCTCTTCTTCTTCTTCTTTCGTGTCATGAGATGATTCCCTTCCTCCCCTACCAGGCTCTTTCCGATATCTTACCCGCCTCTCGTCAGCATCCATCAGGCAAGGTGTTAATCCATCAACATGTACAATACATCATGAATGATTCCTTCATCACCTCTATTTTGTAATCTACTGTGCTAACTTGCCGGAGTATTTGGCATGGTCCAATAAATTTCGGACTAAATTTCCCTTTAGGACCCCTTCCGCAGCAACCACACCTTGCTACCAACTAACAACTCATTTGTACTCCGGCCCCTAATTGTCCTATCTAAGCGCACCTTGCATCTGCTACAATCGGTCGTACGAATCCTATCTCAGATTCTCGTCATTATTTCTACTAGACGGGTTCGATATTGTAATACCTTCGCAGGTCCACCTGTACGGCCATCCTCGCTTTGATGATGATCAACGAGTGGCCCTGGGTCAAGGCAATAGAGAAAGAAGGCAGGGCTTTCCCCGAGTGACTCGTGGTGGGACGTTCTCAATGCATATAGTGCGTATTCGAGCACTTCGTCCCACCGCTCGGGGTATTCATGGCACAATGCAGTCCCACCGCTCAGCGAACCCGTTAGACGTTGGCGGGTACGCTGTTGTAAGTTTGTGAGTGATTTGCAAATGCTCACACAGCGCACTGAACACGCCGAGGTGAAGTTGGTTCCACGGTCACTGATCACCTGCTGAGGCACCCCATACCAACATACTATCTTTCGGACAAATGCCCGAGCTACGGTCTCGGCCGTTTGGTCAGACAGCCTCAATGAACCGGGAAAACACATCCGTCATCACGAGGATGAAGCGACTGCCCCTGCTAGAACACCAGACCGGACCCACCACGTCCATCACCACTTTCTGGAATGGGAACTCACCCGTAATATCCTCCAGGTGGGGTGCGCGGGTTAAGTTGTTCTTAGTTTGCTGGCACACCCTACACTTACGGATCATCTGCTCCACATCCCGTCTCATCCCAACCCAGAACCATTTCCGACAAAGTTTCCATATAGTAACTCCAACTCCTTGATGACCCCCCAGCAGACCATCATGATACCAGCTCATGCATCTTGCCTGCAGTGTTCCGGGGATACATATTCGCACCTTTTCCCCACCACTACCAACATTGCCTTTCAACACTACCAGCTCATCGTCGTATAACACTGCTGTCCTGCATAGTAGACATCTTTTCCCCCTTCCAAGGCCCGCACTATCCCTTGAAACAACCCATCCTCCCGCTGGGTGTTTCGGATCTTCTCCCATGTCATCGGCACAGAGAGCTCAGCAATCACTGAGCAGCATTGCGGTGACAGCATGTCAGCCATTGTATTTCTTTTCCCCACAGCATATCTATAAATAAACCCATACTCTTCCAGCTCTAGCACCCATCTCAGCACAAGCTGATTGGTGTTACGAATGCGCTGGATTGAACGCTAGAGGCAGGTGATCGGTCAGAATAGTGGTGGAGTGACCCAGTATAAAATGCCTGAAATGACTGGCTGCGCAGACAATAGCAAGAGCCTCTTTCTCGATAACTGAGTAATTTAACTCCCCTCCTTGGAGTTTTTTACTAAAGAATGCTATTGGCCTTAAGTGTTCCTCAACTTCTTGTTGAAGTACACCGCCTATAGCATTCGCGGATGCATCCGTCGATAATATAAATTCCCGTTCGTAATTGGGGGGAATCAAAAATGTCTCACTGCTCAGGATGGTCTTAATTTTTAAAAATGCTTGTCTACAGGCAGTGTTCTGTGATTGGAACAAGGATCCGTGATAGTTCAGGTATAAACGGACAATAAAAATTTACTGATCCCACAAAACTGCGAACATCACGCGCACTCTTGGGCGCGGTCAAGCACTGAATAGCTGCCAAATTGTCCGGATCACGCTTTGATCCAACCGGTGTAATAATTTGGCCCAAGTAGTGGATGCGAGGGGCACAAAACTGGCCCTTGGCTGGTTTCACCACAAGATCTCGCTCCCTAAACCTCCCCAGTGTCCATCACAGTACGTCCACATGCTCCTGGAATGTTGAAAAATATGGACGTTTTCTCCTACCCTCCCCTTCAGAACTGTCACCACGTATTGTTGAAACTTGTGAGAGGAATTCCTCCTACACACTGGCAGATGTGTGAGATGAAATTTGCCCCATGGTGACTGGAAGGCATAGCACTCCCTCAGCGGCTCAGCCAATGGTATCTCATAATAACCATTGTTGAGGTCAAGCACTGAGAAGTACCTATGCCCCTTCAGCTCTTCCAGGATGTCTTTTATGACCGAGGCCCGGGGAAATCACCATGGGGATAGCATGGAGGTCCAAGGTAATCTGGACCTCCCCGTTTTTCTTTGCAACTAAGTGGACCGGAGAGTTCCAAGGGCTCACGCTTGCCTCGATGTTCCTAGCCTGCTCGAATTCTGCCAGTTTACGCCTGTAGGCCTCACGATAAACATGCAGAGTTCTATATTGTCGAGTGAATACGGGGTGTGCTTTATCGAATTCATAATCTGCAACATAATCGCACACTCCACGCACACCCGTCATCTCGATGGAGAATACATCTGAAAACTCGTAAAAGGTTTCGAAGATGGATCTCCGTTGTGTTTCATTTGTGGATCCTATTTGAAGTCCCGGGATAGGCGGGCATCGCTCAATTACCCATACCTGTCTTGACTCCATGTCCTACTATTCTCTCTCTCAGCACGAACATCACAACCCCAGCCGGACCAAAACAACACATTCCCTGTCTGCTAGTAGAATCACACCCTGTATTCAATATCTCACAAAATCAAAAAACAACAAAATACGGCAATTTCTGTGTGGCTTCTATAGTCAGGATTTTCCGGATTTTCGGTCCCTGTTCGGGCGCCAGTGTAGCCTCTCCTGCCCCACAATAATATCAATAGCACTCCAATGTTCAATGAACAGCACTTGGGGGCGAACGAGAGCTAAGGTTCGGAACTGAAATAAGAAAGAGCATCTGGTATCACTGTATTCATGATCACACAACTTATTTATTCTCTACAAATACAAACATTCCACACTAATGCAGCTTAATTACTGTTATCCTATCATATCAATAAGGGGCCCCCATATCTCAAGCTTAAATCTCTAACCAAGACTGCACTCTAATGCTTTCAACATAATTTAATCAATCTAACCGGCACACATGCCCATGTAAAAGTATATCGGCAGCTAGGCTATTTTATTTGAAGTGATGTACAACTGCTTGACAGTGACAGAGGTGGCTGGTTGAAATTCTACACTCCCGAATCAAATATTCCTCACCCTTGCATCGGAATGCGCAATATACTTCCTTTATTTACCTTGAAGGAGGGAAGAACAGTGACCCCTCTTGGCGAGTGTAGTTAACATTATCCAAGCTACCCACTAGCGGCTTTCGAAACCACATTCGAAAAAAAATGTGTTACATATTCGTGCGCACCCCAATTACACAGATCTAGCTTACACGTCGCATCTAACCAGGATCTTCACAACTAATTCCAGCTGATAGACAGTTACTATGGCAAAGTGCTTAATAAACTTAAAATTGCTAACTTCGAAGTTAAACTTAAACAGTTGTCGATTAATATTACACAATTAAGCCTAGAACACAAAAACAGTTCGCGAGTGTCTTCATAAATCTGATACACCATGACACGGTGAGTTAATAGACGATAGCATCAAAATGGAAGAATCTTTGACTTATCGAACACACTCTGGGTAATGCAAATGTCTCGGCACGTGCTCTTGGCCTTAAGGCAAAAATCGCAAAAACACTCACTAGGAAGCTTCAAATTAAATTGTCACCTACGTTGACACTGCACGGCTCACACATGTTCCATCCAATTACCATAATCATTATCGTCTGCCAAATTTATCTAATGCTTGCTGTTCCGATCAGGTCCTGTCACACACACAGGTCTGTCTCTCCCATCAATCGAATGGTGAGCAGTCGAATAAATAATCATGATGAAAGAGAAACAAATTAATCATATGAGCCAGAAAAGCAGTTTAATCTATCAAGAACATTTAGCCTGTTTTTCTAAGTATCTCCATGTAGACTTCTGTGGACTTATGGAAGATTTCTTTTTACAACGACGAACATCATAAATGCGAAAGTCTTGTTTTTCTTATCAAACATTAGACATCTAGTTCCTTTACGTCAAACCATGATCACTATATTTGTCAATTACATTTATCGAAACACATCGAAACTATATATCCTGTTGCTTTTTTTTTAAATTAATAAAATTAAGATCAAAAAGTAACTCCTCTTTAACAAAACGCGCTAACACGCATGCAGCTTTCGCCGAAAACGCTCTTAACGATCCAGCTACAACAAAGGACCATAGCCTATTGCTCACGGCGTTTTCACTCTCCACTCAACAATAATAAGGACACACGCATTCATATTTTCATCGCACAACAAACATTAACCACTCATACAAAGACAAAACACTCATTATAAAACACACCACGCTAAACTAATGAGACCAATTTGTTAATAAACATTTTAATTTCTTCGAGATTTTATTCTTATTATCCTGCCGTTAGACACACGGGACTAACCTATAATGGAACATCACATCGTCATGATTTAGTATTTAATCAAAAACTAATCAAATTTATTGATGTATTACGAAATGCCATATATTTGGAGAAACCCATATATATTTGGGTGTATTCGAGCAAATAGCAAAAGCCAGGCCATCAACATCCACACATTTTGCTATGACTTAAAGAAAAAAAAACCGACCGACTGAAATAGATGCCAGATCTTCAACAGGATCCGACTGAAATAGATGCTAGATCTTCAACAGGATCCGACTGAAATATTCTGCTGAGCTGCCAGATCTTCAACAGGATCCACTGCTATTCGAAGTAGTGTCAAAGAACATAATCCATGGATCATGCGGAACTTTAAATCAGAAGCCACCGTGCATGAAAGATAGCCAAATAAGACACAATCATCCAATGATGGTTATCCTTTATATAGAAGACGGACTTCACAGCGAATGTTAAAGTTAAGTTTAAAAACCAAAACAGAGATATCGAAATCGATAACAGATGGGTTGTGCCATATTTCACTCTCCTTAAAAAAGGTGAAGCACACATTAATGTCGAGTACTGCCACTCTGTTAAATCGATTAAGTACATTTGCAAATACGTCACTAAAAACAGTGATATGGCCATTTTAGGTTTAGCTAATGAAAATGCGGTGGATGAAGTGACTCAGTATTGATTGGGGAGATATATTAGCGGTAATGAAGTTTTTTGGCGCCTCTTAAATTTTCAAATCCAAGAAAGATACCCACTTAAGCATTCACTTAGAGAACGGACGGAGAGTATACTAAATGGAAAAGAATGCTCAAGAGACTGTAGAATTGCCTCCAAACAACATTAACAGAGTTTTTCCAGTTGTGCTAACAACATCCATTTGCAAAGACATTACTCTATGTCGATGTATCAAAATACTACACCTAGAATGCGCAACGCATACTTTTCTGCAGGAGGAGGAAGAGAGCCCAAGATCCAAGTCAAACTGACAAATGCGCAACTGATGGCATTGGTCGTGTCTACTTTGTTCGTCCTAGCAATGCTGAGTGCTACTACCTGGGAATGGTGCTTCACGTTGTGCGAGGACCGACATCATCTGATGATCTTACAACCTTTGAAGAACAGGTGTCTGAAAGCTTTAAAGAATCATGTCAGAGACACGGATTGCTTGAAAACGATCAACACTGGGATACAACATTTGCAGAGCCATCAAAGCCACAGCGTGTTTGGGATAAATATAATGAAAATTTCAGTGAAGACATTCTCAGAGAGGCACAGAGAGCTAACCCAATCATTAACTTAGGTTATACAGCAGGAATAATGAAACAAGCCTTTATACTTTTTGAGGACAAATGTATCTCTATTAACGGCAAAACTCTCTTGCAGCTTGGGCTTGAGGCGCTGTATCCAAACGGTAAAGAGGTCCTAGATACTGATCTTTGGAAGAAAAGAAACTATGACATTAATGCTCTCCAGCTTTTTCTGGAAAAAAATAGACCCCTCTTAGTCTCAGACCAGAGGAAAGCATATCACGCTGTTTTAAGCCTCATTCAGGATGGAAATGCTGGTAATTGTTTCCTTGACGTGCACCCGGGGAAACTGAAAAAACATTTCTGATAAATATTTTGCTGGCTGAGATTTGCCAAAGAAATGAAATTGCTTTTTCTGTAGCATCTTCTGGGATGAATCTAAACTCTTAGTTGCTGGTCGAAGAGCGCATTCAGCTCTGAAGCTACCATTGAATCTGCAGGTTTCAGAACGGCCCATTTGCAACGTAAGCAATGGCTCAAGCATTGTAAACCAATCATTTGGGACGAATGCACCATGACCCAAAAAGGCACTAGAAGCACTTGATCGGACTTTGCCGACATGCGGGGAAATGTGCAGCTAATGGGCGGTACTGTTCTCCTTCTGGTAAGATATTTTACACAAACCCTCGCTGTGTTCCCACGTTCTATGCCGGCTGATGTACTTCATGCCTGTATTAAGTCCTCGACCTTATGGGGGCATGGGCACACAATGGATCTCAAGACGAATATGAGGGTTCACATGTTAGGAGAAACCAGCGCACAGCTGTTTTCAGAGCAATTGCTGTTAATAGCTAATAGAAAAGTTCATGCGACCCCACTCCGGTCTAATTTCGTTTCCCTCAAATTTCTGCAATATGTTTTCTTCATTCCACGAGCTGATAATTAGAGTGTTTCCAGAGAAACTTGACAATTAAAAATCGCATCGATGGCTGTGCGTAAAGGCCATTTTAGCTCCAAAAACGACAATGATCTGACGCTACTAATCAATGATCTGAAGGGAACATCTATGATGTATTTTGGATTCGTTTTCTCAATCCTAACTGTGTATAGAGTCAGCGATCCAATTTTATTGATATCATTGTGGGGTGCTTACTAATAATCTTGTGTTTCTTAGGTTTGTTTGGAGATTGAATTTTGAATGCAAAATTTTGGATGAAAATCAATAAAAAAACACTTCAAGCAGAGGATTGCTCTACACTGTGCACATTTGATGTAATGTTGATACCCAAATAGCTCGATGTACAGTTTTGTGCACACTTTTGGCAAACGTTCATGATTTTCACCGAAAGTCACCCAAATGGGTGGATTTACAGTTTCGTGCACACTTTTGTCAAACGTTCATGATTTTCACCATGAGTCACCCAAATGGGTGAATTTTACTCTGCCAAATGAAAAATTAACAATATATAACATCTCCATTTAAAAAATCGATAGACTATTTTTACTTCGAAAGTTTAGCAGCTTTAGCATTTCTAGTTTCGACTCAATTTTACGAAAGAAGATTAAAAATCCTTTGGCACAGCCAGCAACAAACACTATCAAATTTATATTGGCAGTACTGATTACTCATACAGCATTGTGAGCAGATTACTACTCGAAATAGTCGCATATTAATGAGGTGGGCGTGGCTTAATCCAGCCAATCAGCGTGCAGTATTCGCATCCCACCACCCCCTACCCATTCCTGACGTCACAGACGTTCAACCAATCCGCGTGCAGAAGGTGTCTCACCCCCCCACCACCCCCTACCCATTCCTGACGTCACAGACGTTCAACCAATCCGCGTGCAGAAGGTGTCTCACCCCCCACCACCCCTCGACTTCGTGTCACGTGGCCCTCCATTCCCCTTCCTGACGTCACTGGCGTTCAACGAATCTGCGTGCAGAAGGCGATGCACAGGACCCACTACCCCCTCCGCTGTTTTTGGGCTTTGGTTTTTTATTGGGGTGTTGGTCTTTTATTTGGGCGTTGGTCTTTTATTTGGGTGTTGGTCTTTTATTTGGGTGTGGCCTAAGGCTGAAATAAAATTATTTTTTTAATCCTCTGATATACCCCTGGTGCTGGTGCTTAGATTAGAGGAAGGGGTGCTTAGCACCAGCACCAGGGTGGGAGATTAGAGGGGTCCTAATGCTCTCAGCAAAATCCACTTAGGTGATTCTGTCTTACAAGTAAACACCTGTTGATTCGCTTATATACCCATGAATCGGGCTAGGGGGTTGGGTACTGGCTTCTCAACGGATTACCTAATTACTAATTCACTGTTGTTTCTCGGGTAACCAAATTTTTTCCAAACTCTTTTACAGTTTCTTCTCCAACTGTTGTTTCAAGCTGTATTGTTTTGTTTTTTAATTTTCAACAATTGGATACATTGTTTCAAATGACAAGTGTGCACCCGAGTAGGGACTAAGGCTGTCTAAAAGGATGGGACTGACCTCTCATATACCTGTTATAAATAATAAATAAATACAGAGGTGTTCTTTACATACCTTAATTTAAATTTTGGTCATGGATGATGCATTTTCTAACCCCGCTAATGCGGCCGGTTTTGGTGGTGTGAAAAGTTTAGCTAAACAAACAAATCATTCTGAAAAAGAGACACGTTAATGGTTAAGGGGCGTGAGAGCTTTTACACGGCATAAACCGGTGCGTAATCATTACCCACGTAATCGCATGCGTGTATATGCGCCGTTTGAGCATTTTCAAATGGACTTCAAATGGTTGATCTAACCAGTCTGTCAAAACAGAACGATGGTTATAAATTTCTACTTACCTGCATCGATGTTTTCTCGCGCTATGCGTGGGTCATTCCTCTAAAAACGAAGAAGGGACTTGAACTTCAGAAAGCATTTCAAAAAATTTTCACACTCAGCAGTGTTCCTGTAAAAGTGAACAACGATAAAGGGAAGGAATTTTTAAACAAGCATGTTCAAGATTATTTTAAAGCACTCGACATCGATTTCTTCACCACAGAATCAGATTTGAAAGCTGTTACGATCGAGCGATTCAACCTTATATTAGAAACGAGGATGTTTAAGTTTTTTACATTTACCAACAAACACAGATACATTGATGTCTTAACTGACCTCGTGTTAAGCTACAACCACCACAGTCACAGAGCTTTGGGTATGGCACCAGCTGATGTCAATGAACGAAATGCCCCAGCTCTGTGGTTGGAACAGCAGAGTTATTATACAGCAGCACCACAAACAAATCCAAAGTTGCAAGTTGGCGATTACGTACGTATTTCGAACGTGAAAAACATATTACATAAAGATATATTCCAAACTGGACCGAGGAGGTGTTTGAGGTTTCAAAAATCATTTATAGAAAACCTGTTGTGCATAAAATTAAAGATAACGATGGCAGCGAGATCTCAGATGTATTCTACGATCAGGAGTTACAAAAGGTGAAAAAACCTGAAGTTTTTAACATTGAACAGATTATTCGTCGGGCGCACGAGGCGTGGTGTTCGCGATGCTTTTTTGAAATGGCAAGGTTACCCGGCCAGCATGAACAGCTGGGTACGAGAGATAGATCTTTTTAATGCTTGACAAGAGGTGATTGACAGCAGCTGGGTCCAAGTAGAGCCATCATGTATGAAGACACTGATTTTTATGTTACGCTACCATCAAACACACCTACTGGAGAGCAAATTCATTCCAATACAACAGCTCCTTTTATTACAAGACTGCCGAGGACGCTACGTTTCCAGGGGCGATGGGAGGTTGGTTTATCGGAAACACATTTCCCAGCCCTCTTAAGAACATTACGACTGTAAACAACACGTTCGAAATAGGTTTCAAGACTGATCTCATTGATGAACAAATCGATTTCAGCATTGTTTCACCCGTAAGAATTCCGACACTCCAGTCTTTCATAATCGAAGTGGAATTGGTGTTACAAGCCTATTTGAAAGATGTTCTCTTTTATCATAACATTTCTTTAGACCAAAATGTCATCATGAGTTTGCCTCCGAATGTCGGGATTCGCTTTAACACTCCCGAATTCTGTAAGGTGTTCAATGTTTCGCCAAATATTTTCTAAGAGGACCGTTTCTCTCTAACTCCGGATTACAACCTGCCGTTAAAGTGGGTGTCCGATTTTTCTGTTACGTTAAGGTATCCAAAGTCGGCACCTCTAAACCAAAAAATTGTTGATTTTAAGAGTACTAAACTGCAAAGTAAGGTTAGGTTAGGTTAGGTTAGGTTAGGTTAGGTTAGGTTAGGTATTGATTTTGTAAAAGATAGTTTATGAACGGCGGGCATCAAGACAAACATAGCTAATGATCTTGTATTGTTTACGGGATCCCCAACACAGTTCATCGAATTCACAGCCGCTCTCAATATTGGATTTATACCGTCTAGGTTTCTGAACAGGAAATTGAAAACGCCTATTACTATGCCCTTAAACGACACTGATGATGGATTTTTCAGTTGTGTTATTTTTGATCAACCTGACATTCCAGAACAGTGCATCTTAAAAATTCCCGAAGGGTATTATGATAATCGTAGGGACGTTGTTGAGGCGCTCGTTAAGTTGATTTTATTGAAAGAACAGGCTTTTTACAAACTCAGTCTCACACCTAACAAATGTTTTTATTTCAAATGCACAGAAGACTGCTATATTAGTGTTTTCGAGGGTTTATGTTACACATTGGGTTTACAAGCTGAACTTTCCGACCTGGAACTCATTATCGGTGAGGGTTCAATCCCAAGAGATCTTACACCTGGCATACAAGTTTATTAGCTGTATACAGACAACATACAGCCTCTGGTTGTGGGTAACACATTCGCTCCGCTCCTACGAATCATAACCGTTTCACATGCCAGACGAGAAGTGATTTATCAGACTTTTCATTCACCCGACTACTATCCGTTAAGTAAAAACGTCATTGACACGATTGAAGTCGCGGTTCATTCAGACCATGGGGATTTTCTCGAATTTTTTAAAGGAAAAACCACAGTGAAATTACATTTTCGTAAGAAACAACTGTAGTGCGAGGTTGGTTTCTTTTTAATTTCCTCCTCGATTACTTCAAGATGCATATCCCTTATCAGCCGATCCAAGAAATAATTTTGCGTTACTATTTAAACCAGAGAGGGAATAATTTACCTGTGCTTAGAGGGTCGGTTTACCAGAGAGGCAATGGGATTGGTTCAGTATTTTCAAATCTGTTTCGCTTGGCAACACCTTTACTGAAATCCATGGGTAAGATTCTCAGTCGGCATGCCATAAAGTGCGCTGTTTCCGTTTTTAATGATGTGATACATGGTGAAAATTTTAAACAGTCGCTGTCATCACGAATGAAAGAAGCCGGAGGTAATGCCCTGCAGGAAATAAGTGGTAGAGTTCAGAGAGGTAGAGGCCGTGTTAGAAGACGAAATTCAGCATTTCCTACTCATTCACTAGTAAAAAGGCCCAGAGGCAACAGCGTGGAGACTTTTCTAAAGAGTGAATACAGACAAAGAAGTCGTGGGCAGCGTTCAAAAAAACTGAAAAACATACAGAAGAAACAGAAGAAGAAGAGGAAGAAACAGAAGAAGTCAACAAAAAGACCAACAAAATCACGTTCTAAGGCGTTATTAAACATACGTCCTTTATCATCAGTTTTCGCCTATTACATACGTAATCATGGCATCAATGATACATCAGCTGAGCACTGAATGTCTCAACAGCGATCTCGCCATTTTTTCTATACCTCACACGAGCGGCCAACAGGAAAAAGAAACGTCACGGGGTACCAACCAACAGCCATCATCAGCCAAGACAGGCCTATTGAATTCTACATACCTGGTTTGGCGGATTTTTACACGGATCTCGATCAATCTACATTAAACTTAGAAGTCGTTATCAACAAAGGGGATGGACCGTTACCCGCTGGTGATAAAACTGGACCTGTGAACCTTTTCTCACATTCGCTATTCTCACAAGTCGATTGCTATCTAGGTGATACGTTAGTTAGTCATAGTAATAACTTATATCCATACAGAGCATATTTTGAAACTCTTTTGAACTATGGTCAGACTGCTAAGCAAAGTCAACTCACAACAGCCAGGTTTTGTAAAGACACGAGCGGTAAAATGGACAATGCTGACGATACAAACAATGGGTTTAAGTTACGTAAAAAGCTCGCAGGAAACGGCGTTTACTACATGGAAGGTCTGCTCCATTTAGACATCTTTCGGCAGAGTCGATTGCTACTAAACTATACGGATTTTCGTCTGAGGCTTTACAGAAGTAAACCCTCCTTTGCTCTGATGTCTGATATAGCTAATCCCAGTTATCAGATTACAACCTGAAAAGCAATGCTGAATGTTGAGAGAGTTAAAGTTAACACGGCCACGCTATTAGCACATGAAGACTCAGCAAACGACTATCGCGTTTAACCCTATCGGAAGCGTTGAAATGAGGTCCATGAGTATTGCTACGGGAACTAGAAATCACGTCATACAGAACCTAATTACTGGTCAGATTCCCTCCCGGTTGATTTTGCATTTACATCGAGTGAAGCCCAGAATGGTTCTTTTAATTCGAATCCATTCAACTTTCAACATTTCAATCTGTCTTTCTTCTCCTTCTAATTGGATACTCATGCAATACCTCTAAACCCTCTGACGCTGAATTTTTCTTCTGGGTCATACTTGAGAGAGTTTGTTCATTCCATGAAAGCACTTGGGATTTGGAAAGAAGACAGAGATGTTGACATCAGTCAGTTCGATTACGGTTCTGGTTACACATTTCTGGCCTTTGATCTTTCGGGGGACAGGAATTATTATACAGATAGATATAACCTTATACGTAACAGTACGTTAAGCGTTAAAGTTCAGTTTTCCGAACCTTTCGCTAACTCGGTGAATCTGATTGCTTATTGTCAATATCAGAATCTCCTGGAAATCAATAAAGACAGAACCGTGAGCTTCGATTTCACAAATTAAGGTCGATAGATACGCAAGAACTATGGAGGGCTCTTGAGAGAGATCCATTCACATGTACTATGGCAAGAGGTGTTTTCTTGGCGGATTTGGTGCTTCAACTCAAACCTCTGCATCCAGCCTTACTCATTGCTAACACAGATGATTCCAGTAAGCCAGGCTCGCATTGGGTGGCTTTTTTTATACCCTCCCGCAAACAGGCATACATCTTCTATTCTTTCGGAATGTTTCCTCAACTACAATTCCAACCGTCCATGCTTATGCACGCGGAAAAATGTAGCTACAACACGAAAATGGTGCAACATCAGACGTCTGACACATGCGGTCATCACTGTCTACATTACCTGAAATTAGCAGCCAGGGGTTATTCTACGGCAGACATCTTAAACAACACTTATGCAAATGAACTGCTTTTAAACGACTTAGTCGTGAAATATGAAATCATCCAAGACGAATATACTAACAACTCTGAATTTAATATCTGCCAAAAGGCCAAATGGAACCAATGTTGCAAACCTTTAAATTACTCTGTTTAATTGTTCAAATTATTATTATTATTATCAGTTTTATTCAATTTCTGTATATTGATTTGTTCAACTAAACTTTTTGTATTCAGCTTGAATTTGTGTTTTGTTTGTGGTTACTTTTAATAAATAAAAATAAATAAATAAATAAATAAATAAATTACACAATCAATGGTTTTCATACATCGAATTACATTTTTATTCAATTTTTATTTTTTTACAGACGTTAAACTAAATTTTATCATTTGCAATACAACCTAATATTTTATGTTAAATTGTTATTTATCATAATGTAACCAGGGGAGCTTTGGTGTGTCAGTTACATATGCAGGGCGGTACACAGGATTCACGATTAATTCTTCAGGGATATTGACATGATATATCACGTCGGTAAACAGGGTTCTCCCAGGTAGAGGTTTCTTCAGGTCGGGGATGGGTGATAATACGTCTTGTATTAAACTATTAATGTTCGAACCTCGTATTGATTTCCCTCCGATTGACACAGTTCCTTTTTTATTCCATGTGATAATATCAGGTCTCTTTCGTAGTGTCTCTATGAAATGTGTACGCGGGGAGGGCTGCTTAACAGGGAAACTCACTATGTTACGCGGCCATCTGTCCTCGTCGTAGGCCTCTTTCAAATCCGCTAACCATAGTGATATCACGGTCAGCGTGGGGTGTAAGTCTGCAGACGTGCGAAGAACGGGTGAATAGACGAGTTGTTGTGGATACAGATAAGTAGGTGTTTCTTGAACGGATGACTGCGACGGCGTTTGAGGCTTTACAGACGGGTTTGTAGGTGTTTGAGGCTCGGTTTGGGTTGAAACACTTAAAATCTCATTGATTTGAGAATCCAATTGTTTATTACGTTTCTTTTTCATCATCATTAACCACACTAGGTTCAACCTTAGGTTGACCATGTTCAACGGGACGCGATGACACAGGGACGCTCTAGTAAAGGAACCTTTACTATTCGTGAACCGGTAGTAAAACGTACTTTTGCCAGTTCCTAACTAATTAATTTATTTAAAATAGGTGCAGCTACGCTTCTTAACAAAAGAGGTAGCAAGAATCCGTTCCCACGTTGGTTCAGATAAGTTTTCTTAGCCCTTAATGAAATTTTTTTATGGGCTAAACCTTTTATTTTCCGCAAATATTGTTTAATGGGTGGTGTCCTGTCGACTCTACGAAGTAAAATGTTATGACAGATCTCGCACAACACTTTAACATGATTAAGAGTGGCATGTTGCATTAATATTTTCCTATGCTGAGGAGACGAGTGTTTCAAGACTCCTAGAAAATGACGATGTTTCACAACCAGAGGAAGTGTATCAACGCCCTATTCAGCCGATTTAAAAATGACATTCGACGGTTTTCAACCCTCGCTTTATCGGACGGAAAAATCTTACTACGCAATCTCAGAACATCAGGACAACTCTGAGTTAAATCAAGCAGTAAATAACTATGAAGTTCCCAAGTGGCGTCTTTAAAGGCTTCGATGAGTAAGCGTCCGTAGCCTGTTTGCGATGCCAAGGTGCGAATCTGTCCTACGTCTCTAGGCGACTTTAGCAGAAAGATGAACTGGGTATTTAAACTTATTGTACGGATGATTTTTGAATGAGCAAAGAGGTTCTTAGTTATTAACAAAACAGAGAAATTGAGATGATGACTGTAGCGCGTGTAGATTTTCTCAACAAGGTCGTTATTTTTCACCTCATTTAATAAATCGTCTAAAATCAGTAAAGCCTGCTCAGGTATACGTTCGTGTATCAATTTTTCATCTGGCACCCCGGCATGAAACGTAATGTTAGGCAAATTCAGATTTTTAACAACCAACGGGATTAAATCTCCATGGCAGTAAATTATTTCCGTAGGCGGCGGGTCCATCACTTCATCTCTATACTTTAACAGTTGAGCTACTAAGTTAGACTTGCCGCTCCCCGAGGAACCAGCAACAAGAGCCCAAAAGTATTTCGTAAATTTAACCATTGCATTTATTTCCATGATGAAAAAAGGGGAAAGATAGAGAAAATTGCTGAAAGAGTTTACAAAGGCTATGTTGAAGGTTGAATGATGCAAATCTCTTTTTAAACGCACTTTATTTCATAAGCTACAACTTACGTAACTCATACTCAGCGCAATTATCCAAGGTACAGTTTATCACAAAGGGATTACAGGCAAGGATGTTTTTGGCAAAGCCGAAATTTCTCTATAGACGGTTTTTACGATTGCGGAATTTCTCTTCAGACGGTTTCCACGACAGCGGAATTTCTTGGTAGACAGTTTTTACGATTGCGGTGTTTCTCTGTAGACGGTTTTAGCGGTGCCGATATTTGTCTTAAAATCGTTTTATCTTACGTGAAATAGCACCAAATGCACTTGTACTCCACAGCGTTTTTAAACAACACCTACAAATGATTTATTTTCGAGGATAATTATCCGTTTGGGTGATGGTGCTATTATCAATGTAGTACATCAGTTTCAAAATTTCCTCATAACCACTCATACAATGCAATCAACAACAATAATATACAAGCACTACAAAGTCGAAGCAATGATCCTTTCTGTATGGTGAGCGTAGATCACTCCATTGGTTTCATGAAAGAAATTTCAATGAGCAAAAAAAACCCATAGATATTTAGGCAGATATCGGTCATCAGCTTTATATAATTACATGTTTACAGTGTGAATGTAGGATCGAAACTGAAACAACAAGGTTTTGAAATTGAAGGTCTCTCCGAGAGATTGGGGCCACAGCAAACAGACGCACGAGCCATCCAAGGGGCTACCCGACGGGTTTGGGAACGCGTCGTAAGGCGAGACCCGAGGACTAGGTTTCCCTCGAATGTTGGAAACATAACGGACATTTACTGGACTTTGAAAAAAGCCCGTTAACTGAAGTCCGCCTTGGTGTTTTCAAACATTCGGGGAATCCTAGTCCTCTGGGTCCCGCCTTACGTCGCGTTTTCAAACTCGTCGGATGGCCCCTTGGATGGCTCGTGCGTCTGTTTGCTGGAGAAATTCTGCAATCGTAAAAACCGTCTATGGATAAATTCCGGCTTTGCCAAAAACAGCCTTACCTGTTATCCCTTTGTGACAGGTAAACTGTACCTTGGATAATTGCGCAGAGTATGAATTATGTAAGTTGTGGCTTTTGAAATAAAGTGCGTTTAAAAAGAGATTTGGGTCATTCAACCTTCAGCATAGCCTTTGTAAACTCTTTCAGCAATTTTCTCTATCTCTCCCCTTTTTTCATCATGGAAATAAATGCAACGGTTAAATTTACGCAATACTTTTTGGCTCTTGTTGCTGGTTCCTCGGGGAGCGGCAAGTCTAACTTATTAGCTCAAATGTTAAAGTATAGAGATGAAGTGATGGACCCGCCGCCTACGGAAATAATTTACTGCTATGGAGCTTTTATCCCGCCGGTTGATAAAAATCTGAATTTGCCTAACATTACGTTTCATGCCGGGGTGCTGGATGAAAAATTGATACACGAACGTATACCTGAACAGGCTTTACTGATTATAGACGTTTTATTAAATGAGGTGAAAAATAACGACCTTGTTGAGAAAATCTACACGCGCTACAGTCATCATCTCAACTTCTCTGTTTTGTTAATAACTCAGAACCTCTTTGCTCATTCAAAAATCGTCCGTACAATAAGTTTAAATACCCAGTTCATCTTTCTGCTAAAGTCACCTAGAGACGTAGGACAGATTCGCACCTTGGCATCGCAAACAGGCTACGGACGCTTACTCATCGAAGC
>JAHWFO010084236.1:78046-96560 GCA_023313115.1 Rhysida immarginata
TTTGTCTAAATATTCGCAGCGTACGTGCTAACTTTGATGAATTTCTACTCTCACTCACTGCCTACCCTGCCGTCTTAAGTTTAATTGAAACCTGGACTGCTACAACTTCTGATATCCCTCATCTATCAGGATATAATAATTATTCTATCTCAAGAAAAACACGTAGAGGTGGAGGTATCTGTTGTTTTATTAGCAATGAATTTCCATTTGAGGTTATTGAAGAAGGTACCTGTGTCAATGATGACTACGAATTTCTTACCATGTTAGTAAACAATTCATTCTTTATTATTAATATATATCGTCCTCCAAATTCTAATTTCAGTAATTTCCTAATCTATATTGAATCTCTTTTGGACTCGTTACGTCTTGCTTCTAAAAAATGTATTACTTTAGGTGATTTTAATACCGAATTTCTTTCCCCTTTACTCAGAAATACTACTGAACTATTGTGTCTATTAAATAGCTTTGGACTTTCACCTACAATATCCTCTCCTACACATTACTCTATTAGTAGCAATTCCTTTAGTCTAATTGATCAAATCTTTACTAATATTATGGATATCACCCAAAGCGGAACAATTGACTTATTAATTGCTGATCACCTCCCCTTATTTCTTATTTATCCAATAAGTAAGAGGTGGTCTACTACTCAAAAATTTAAATCTAGATTATATACTTTAAACAGAACACAAATCTTTGCTTCTTATCTACAACAAACGGATTGGGACACATTATTGCTAAACGAATTCAATTCTAATTTTAACTTTGAAACATTTTTTAAACATTTCATGAGTGGCTATAATAAATATTTTCCTATAATAACCTTTATTTGGTCCTCATCTAGTCCGAAAAAACCATGGATCTCAGAAGAATTACTAAGACTGATTAATAAGAAGCGCAAGATTTATAAACAATATATCAAAAATCCTACAAATATTAAAAGAAATCATCTTAGAGCTATTACAAAACTAGTGAAAAATTCTATTAAAACTGCTAAACGAAATTATTATGCTAAGCTTTTTTCCTTAATAACCAGCCCCAAAGAGAAATGGCATCAAATTCAGAAGGCTCTATCGCTCCCAAAAAATAGAAGACTCCCTTCCTGCTTTAATAATGAATGTTCGAGTCCAAATCTTCTGTCTTTTTTGGAAGCGCATTTTCCATGCTCCCTAGTTGAAAGAAATAATATTATCAATAATTCTATTTCATATTCATGTCCAGAGCCTCCCAACTCTTCACGCGAATCTTTTTTTCCATCCCCAACAACTCCCAATGAAGTCTTAGCAATTATAAACAAATTCTCAAATTCTAAAACAACAGATATTTATGGCCTTCGACAAGATGTGATTATTAGTATCGCCCCTTATATATCATATCCTCTATGTGTTCTCTTTAATATGTCTCTCTGTAAAGGAGAATTCCCAAAATTACTTAAATGTGCAAAAGTCATTCCAATTTTCAAAAAAGGAGATAGCAATGATCTTAACAATTACAGACCCATTTCTATTCTGCCTTTCTTTTATAAAATATTTGAAAAGCTATTCTATAATCGCTTAAGTAATTTCATTCATTCTCATGATTTCATATCTCATGCACAACGCGGTTTTCACCCAAATAAAAACATCTCCACAGCTCTGTATGAAGTATCCGAATATATTAATATTCAGATGGCTCAAAAAAAATTGTATTAACTTTGTTTCTTGATTTTAAAAGCACATTCGATATGGTTCCCCATGATTTATTAATAAATAAATTAAATTCATTATATGGCATTAGGGGCTACCATTGAATTGGATAGTTTCCTTTCTTTTAGATAGAAAATATTCACTTAATATCAATTCAAAATTTTCTCCAAATTTAATCAGTAATCAGGGTGTACCCCAAGGTTCCATTCTGTCGCCACTACTGTTCTCTCTCTTTATAAACGACCTCTCTTATATTACTGACAATGCACAATGCGTATTATTTGCTGATGACACAACATTTATAGCCTCAGCCGATTCCGAAGTACAAGTTGAAAATATAATGAACTCCTTGCTAATGAAAATCTATAATTGGTCATTATTAAATCATCTTCCATTAAACCTAAACAAATCATACTACATGATCTTTCATCAGCGTAATAAACTAATTGACTACAACAAAATTAAACTTTGCGTTAATAATATAATTTTATCTAGTGTCTCTTCTTATAAATATTTAGGAACTTATTTTACCCCCGATTTGACATGGAGCCTTCATATAAAACATTTAGCTACTAAACTATCCCGTTCTTTAGGTATTATTTATAGAGTCAATCATCTTCCACGTAATATCTTACTAAATTTATATTTTACCCTAATTCATACAAATTTATGCTTTAGAATATGTTTATGGGGATCGACCACACAGAAAAATAAAAATCTTATAATTAAACTTCAAAAACGTTTTTTACGAATATTGTTAAATAGGCTCGCTTTCTCTTCCATTAGTTCAGAATTTAAAAACTTCAACTTATTAAAATTTGATGATCTTTATTTTATTCAATTAGCTCAATTTATGTATAAAATCACACATAACATATATAATATTAGAAACCCCCCCTATGTTAATCAGTCCATATCATCACTATCTCACAAGAGAAAAAAAAATAGTAATCCCATTTGATAGAGTAAATTACTTAAGAAGATCTATTTCGATTTCCGGCGCTATCTGTTGGTCAAAATTAACTGTGGAACTTCGGGAGGCACCTTCTCTTCAATTTTTTAAATGTCGTCTCCTTAAAAACATTCGTTCAGGCTTAATTACTTCTGATTTAATGTCTATTTACTCTTAATTAAAACCGATTTCACAGGCCTCTGTTTATTTTACTGATTTTATTATTATTATCATCATAATTCCTACTATTATTATTATTGGTTATATTGTAATGTTTTAAGTTATAACAAATTATCATTACTATTATTATTGTTGGTAATATTGTCGTTGCCGTTTAATGCAATACAAACTTTTACAAATTTATAGAATTTTAAATTATTTTATAATTTTTTTTATGGATGCCCCTAGACAGGCCCACTGGCCTTTTGGGCGCCCTTTTATTCTTGGATACAATATTACTTAACTTCTTATTTGATTTTTCTTTTATATTGTTGTTGTAAATTTGTATTTATTGTATTTTTTCTTTTTTTCTTTTTTATTAACTTTTACTTGACAGTTTTTAAAGTATTATTTTTATTTTCTATCATTGATACTGGTTTGGTTTTACTGTCTTGTTTTTTTTTTTTTCTATTTTTTTATTTCGAATTTTGTCTGTATTATTCATGCAAATTTGTATGTATTTCTTTAGTTTATTGTTCCTGTAATCCACCGGGTATTTACTTGTCGGTCATTGATTCCCGGTGGTTTCTTTATTTTTTTTCTTTAATAAATAAATAAATAAATAAATAAATAAATAAATAAATAAATAAATTATATGGAAGAGGTGCCAGTGGACTTAAAAAAGAAAATTATTATTCCTCCATTATCAGAGATTGTGAGCGAAGGAGTAGTAAAAGGAAAAGTATTAAATGGGAGACAAGGTGTGATTGAAGCCTATGATTTAAGAATACCTGGATTAAGGACTGCCAATGTATTGGTAGAGGTGACAGATAAACATACTGTACCTATTCGAATAATAAATTGCTCCCAAGAAGAATTAACTTTAGATTGAGATAAGAGATGAAAAAGCGAAAGAGCCATTAAATAAAGAAGAATATTTACATCTCTTTAAACTAGATCATATGGAAAAAAGAGAAAGAGAGCAACTTGAGGAGTTATTATGGAAATTCAAAATCTGTTTCGCACAGAGTGACTTTGATTTGGGACAGGCACATGCTTTTCATCACAGTATAGATACTTGAGATGCGAGACCTATTGAGCAAGCACCGTACCGTATTCCGTACGCACAGCGAGAGATAATGGATCAGATTATTGATAATTTACTAAAAAACGATGTAATTAAAGAATCAACGTCTCCATGGGCAGCACCCGCCCTTTTGGTTAAGAAGAAGGATGGAACCTTTAGGTTTGTTGTTGATTATAGAAAATTAAACAAGGTGAAACGCCTTGACATTTTCCCTTTACCGTTAATATCGGAGGTACTTTCAGTGCTAGGAAAAGCTAAAATATTTAACGTACTGGATGCAAATCAGGGATATTTTCAGTTAGGAATAGAGGATGGACATAAGCCTGGATTTGTAGTCCCCAAAGGTAAATACGAATTCAAACGATTACCTATGGGCTTAGCTATTTCGCCGAGTGTTTGGGAAAGAACTGCGGAGCATATTATTAGACAGATAAAAGGCAAGTTTGCACTTGTCTGCTTAGACGATTTTTTGATATATTCAGTTGATTATTTACAGCATTTAAAGGACCTTGAGTTCCTATTTGAAGGCATAAAGGAAGCAAATATTAAAATGAAGCCAAGGAAGTGTCAGTTTCTGAAGTCAGAAGTCAAGTTTTTGGGCCATATCGTCTCTGAGAGCGGTATTGCGCCAGATCCTGATAAAATACATGCAGTAAAAGAATTTCCTAGACCAACCACAGTTAAAGAAGTACAATCCTTCCTAGGATTAGCTGGATATTATCGACGTCATATAGATTCGTTTAGTCATATAACTAAACCTCTTTCGAATCTGACGAAAAAAGAAGTTCCATTTGAATGGACAGAGGAAACAGAAGCCGCATTTCAAGCTTTAAAAAATGCTCTTATTACAGCACCAGTTTTGAGGAGCCCAGACTTCTCTATAGAATTTATTGTATCCACAGATGCAAGTGATATGGCGCTCGGAGCAATTCTATCACAAAAAATAGATGGAGAAGAATTTCCTATTGCGTATGCGAGTCGTCTTTTAAAAAAGAGCGAACTTAACTACAGCACCACTGATAAAGAGTGCCTGGCAGTAATTTATGCCGTGAAACAATTTAGAGTATATTTAAACGATTTACATTTTAAGATAGTCACTGATCATGGACTACTGAAATGGTTGTTTAATATAAAAACGCCCGGGTCGAGATTATCTAGATGGGTAGTGACCATCCAAGAATTTAGCTTTGAAATAATACATTAGCCAGGACGCATACATGGCAATGCTGATTGTCTCAGTCCTGTAGCCATTGGTGCAGTCACGGAATATGAACCAGTTATTTCTCGTGAATTAATTGCTGAAGAACAAAAACGAGATTCTATATTAAGTCCTATTATTGAACAATTAAAGTCCGATGGTTCAATGGACTCCGAAGGATATTTTCTAGATGATGATGACATGTTATACAATTTAAAAGAAAGCGCGTCTAGGAGAGAGAAATGGGAAAGAATAGTAGTACCAGAGAAATATAAGAAATATGTTATGAGATTGTATCACGATATTCCAATGAGTGGACATATTAAAGCAAAAAGAATGAGAAAGAAAGTAAATAAACAATTTTATTGGAAGAGGATGAACAAAGATATTCAGAAATATTGTCGTAATTGCGAGAGCTGTCAGAAGAAGACACCCCCTCTGAAAAGGAAGGAGCAGCCTTTTCAAAAATTTCCTAGTGCGGAACGACCTTTTCATCGATTAGGTGCTGACCTTGTGGGTCCGTTTCCAATAACTGATAAAGGAAATAAATGTATTCTTGTTTTAGTTGATCATTTCAGTCGATATTCGGAGGCTATCACACACCCTGATCAGAAAGCTGAGACGGTGGCGAGAGCGTTAGTGGAGACTGTGTTTGCTCGTTATTCGATTGCCCGACACAATTACTCACGGATCATGGAGCGAATTTCACTTCAGCCTTAATGAAGGAATTATGCAGATTATTGGGGATAAAAAATCTATTCACTACAGCATATCATCCGGCGTCAAACGGATCTGTAGAACGCTACAACAAAACAATGGTAGCAATGTTGAAACACTATGTTAATAAGCAGCAATGTAACTGGGATATTTTCTTGCCGTACATTAGTTTCTCTTATAACGCGACTCCCCACAGTGCGATGAAAGAAACACCTTTCTTTTTGTTCTATGGAAGAGAGCCTACTCTACCGTTAGAAATATTAACAACCCCCAGGCGTGTACTCTATGATTTAGACGACAGTTATGCTCATGAAGCTGAACTTAGACTGCAAGATGCCTACGAGATAGCGAGTAAAACTCTCGAGGAGCAGCAACAAAAACGGAAAAGTTATCATAACCCCAAACAGCGACCTTACACCTTTAAAGTCGGTGATTATGTTTATTTACATTCACCTCTAGTCAGAAGAGGCCTGACGAAACAGTTAGCAGACAATTTTAAAGGACCGTATGAAATAATGAGACAGTTGTCTCCAGTGAATTTTATTATACAAGAGGTCAATGGACATGATAAACAATTGGTTCACGCCAATAGATTAAAACCAGCACATGGAATGCAAAGACGAGTGGAGAATCAATCTTCCCAAAATCTTGAGTCTGAACATAGACCAGAGATGGAAACAGAAAACCCTCACCCTCCTATCGACAATCTTACATGTTGGCATAGGAATTGGCAGATACCCCGAGGAAACATTATACCTCCACCCCCTGTAGAGCTAGTGAGACCAGAGGAGCCAGCTCGCCCTCCACATAGATACAATTTACGGAGTAGAGGACCTGTCAATGAAGAAGACTGGGTTAGGATATCGCCTCGTGATTCTGTAGTCGTTAATCACGCTAGAGGAAATCAAGGGGCGATGATGATTATTCCTTTAAGAAATTCTCAAACTATAATCAAAATAGGTGAGGAAGAACTAGAGAATAGATTAGAATCGTCAAAATGATGGGATTGGATGACGCACCCGACCGCATCACGAGGGATGCGTGTATGTGTCTAAAGAGAGAAAAGAATTATAGAGGAAATTTATAGACTGTAAGATGGAAGCGCCCAACAATGTTACTTAGTTGCTTTAAAAAGGAGATCGGGATGCTGACATCTCCTGTTTTGATACTTATCATTATGGGGAATTATTCGTAGAGTAACAAGAGTCATTAATGGTGAGAGAGGTGTTATTATTATCTTATTATTAGAAGTTTAGGTGGTAGGTGGGAGCACAGACGCTTCGAATTGCAGTTTGCATAGGCGATGGAGCCGCGAATAGCCCATCGTTCTATCGCTCATGTTGAAGAAATAGGAATCATGGAATCAATTTTAATTTTGGTTTGGATCCCTATCCCAGGATGGCCTTCCCATCAAGTGGCATGTAACTTCCCCTGATGAATTGAGGTAGATTCATCGTCTCTCATCTTTCGATCCACGTCTCGCCCTTGAATTTCTTCCGCAGGCCCTACTGTGGTTGTAAGCGGCTGAGTGTGGCGCAGGGCGGTGAGAAAAGGACTGCGTGGTGGAACGGTGAAGTCCAAGAAGCTGTCAAGGCAAAGAAGGAAGCCTATTTGCTATGGCTTGCAAATAAGTCAACTTCGAGCCGAGTGCGGTACACTGAGGCGCGAAAAGCAGCAGCAAAGACAGTATCAACAGCTAAAGCCAAGACCTGGGAGAAGTTCGGGGAGAAATTGGAGGCAGACTATGGTTCGGCAAACAAGGTGTTCTGGCAGACCGTGCGCCGCCTCCGTGGAAAGAAGTCTCTTTCATCACAAACTATTAAGAGTTCAGATGGGAGGCTTCTGAAAACGGAGGAGAGCGTATTGCATAGGTGGAAGGAATACTTTGCATCTCTTCTTAATCCGGTGACGACAACAACTGAGACATACGAGATGCACCTTGGAGCGGAGAATAGTCACGGTAGTATCACTGAAACAGAAGTCAGATGGGCAATTAAGTCCCTGAAGACTGGCAAAGCTGCAGGTGATGATGAAATCCGGTCCGAGATGTTAAAGGCCTTAAATCAGGATGGTATCCTGTGGCTGACTCGAGTGTGTCAGGTTGCTTGGATATCTGGACAGGCCCCTAAGCAATGGCAGACAGGAACTGTGATCCCTATCTTCAAAAAGGGAGACCAGAGAGATTGCAACAACTATCGAGGCATCTCTTTGCTCAGCATTCCTGGGAAAGTGTACGCTAAGTGTCTGGAGAAGAGAAGTCGGGAAATAGTCGACTCCAAACTGTCAGGGGAGCAGTGTGGTTTCCGACCTGGCCGAAGCACGACGGATCACATCTTTGCTCTAAGGCAAATCTTTGAGAAATCCTGGGAGTATGCAAAAGAGGTCTACGCTTGCTTTGTGGACCTCGAAAAAGCATATGACAGGGTTCCTCGGGAGAAGCTCTGGCAAGTGTTGCAAGAGTATGGAGTGGATGGGCAATTACTGGTTGCTATCATGTCTCTGTACGAAAGCTCTGAGATGTGTGTCCGGATAAATGGCATTAAGTCAAGACCGTTCACCGTGGGTGTTGGACTCCGCCAAGGGTGCGTACTGTCGCCCATCTTGTTCATTATCTTTATGGACTGGATAGACAGGGGCAGCCGAGGCGATGAGCGTGTTTGTGTGGGCGACTGCCTGGTGGAGAGGTTGCTCTTTGCTGACGACCTTGTCCTCCTTGGGTCTTCTCGCACGAACCTTCAGCATGCACTAGACCGGCTTGCAGCCAAATGTGAAGAAGCTGGGATGAAGATCAGTGTGGCTAAAACCGAGGTTCTGGTCCTTTCAAGACAGCCTGCTCAGTGCGCTCTCCATGTTAGTGGAGCCTCATTGAGACAGGTGGAGAAATTCAAGTATCTCGGGATTGCATTCACGAGTGATGGACGGCAGGAGAAAGAATTGGATGCTCGGATCGGTGCAGCAAGCTGTGTCAGACGTGAACTGTGGCGATCCGTGGTAACGAAACGCGAGCTGAGTAACAAAGCTAAGCTCTCCGTCTTCAAATCCATCTTTGTCCCCATTCTCACCTATGGTCATGAGGCTTGGGTAATGACCGAAAGAGTGCGATCGCGGGTACAAGCGGCCGAAATGAGATTTCTGAGAGGTGTTGCAGGTGTTACCCTACTAGATAGAGTGTACAGCAATACAATAAGGGAATCTTTAGGTGTTGAGCCGCTACTTCTCCGCATTGAGAGGTCTCAGTTGAGCTGGTATGGCCACGTGATTCGGATGCCGCAAACTAGTCTTCCTAGGCAGTTGTTATTTTCCAAGCCGGTGGGTAAGAGACCAAGGGGTCGGCCTAGAACCAGGTGGCTAGACTACCTGGAGAATCTGGGTTCGAGTCGCTTGGATATTACCAGGGAGGACATGCGCCTGATGGCGGAAGATCGCGATCGCTGGAGATCCTCCATAGGGCTGCTGCCCCCGCGACCCTAACGGATAAGCGGGTTTGAAAAGTAAGTAAGTAAGTAAGTAAGTAAGGCCCTACTGTTAATTTTTAATTCTCAACTTCCTGCTCATCCCATGTCTTCCCGTGACAAACGCAAAGAGGCTCCTGGAAAGCCTGCAACTCGAAGTGCTACTCTGAATTCGCCCTCCTCTTCCTCTCTTGATGTATCAATCTGCTCCGCCATTGAAAAAGGAATCTCTGATTTCTTTGATAATCACTCTAACTTAGATATGCTGTTTGACAGGTTTTTCCAACGCTTTACGTCTAAGATTGATACCCTTTTTATTGATATGATAAATCCTGTTTCCTCGACTGAGGCGTGCCTCGATGAAATTGACAGTTGACTTGACAAATTAGATGTAGCCATCTCCCTTCTCAATTCGCCGTTCACACCTTCAAGCCTCTCTACTCCCACTGTCTCCAGTGCCTCCGTTCCAAGCCTACTTCAACATATAGATGATATAGACCAATTCGGAAGACGATGCAATGTCAGAATTTACGGTCTTTCTGAATCCTCAACCAAAGTCACCAGCTCTGCTTGTTTGGATTTGTTCTCTACAAAACTTGGAGTTCACCTTGACTCGTCTGCTATTTCCTCTGCATTTCGAATTAGTCCTCATGCTCCCAACAAAACCCGACCAATACTCTTACAGTTTGTCTCCTCTTTTCATAAAGATCTAACAATAAAAAATCGCAAAAAAACTAAAAGTTTCCCCTATCCACATAGCTGAAGACCTCACGCCCTATCGCTACCGTCTCATGTGCACTGCAAAATCCAAACTGGGTCCACGTAACGTCTGGGCGTCAAACGGAAGAACTTTCTGGAAAGACTCTAGTGATAAAGTCAGACCAATACATAACATTTCTGATCTGTCTGTAATACATTAATCCCTACTTTGTTTCCATCGCATCCTCTCCTCCTCTCTCACTCCGATCCCTACCTCAATTCACTTCAAACTCCTGCTTTCTAACATGCCAGCCCTTTGTCCCCCTATTTCTTTTGTTGACTTCAACTCAACACTAGCCAATAATCCCTCACTTACCTCTCCTTCTTCCTTATTTTTCTTATGTTTAAATATTCGCAGCCTTCGGACTAATTCCTCTTCTCTCATTTCATCCCTTGCCCTTTTATTCTCATCCCCGCACATCATCACTATTCGTGAATCCTGGACGAAATCAGCTTATGACGTCCCCCCACTTCAACACTTCTCTTCTGAAGCTCTCCACCGTCCCTCAAGAAATGGAGGTGGAAAGGTCGTTTATATCTCCAACTCCCTATATTACGTCCTCAACACTGCCTACACCATCTTTACTGACGACTTCGAAATTCTGACAATTTTAGTAAATAACAAATTTTATTTAGTTTCTATCTACCGCCCCCCTTCCGGACAATTTCCTACATTTTTTACCTTCTTATCTACTATGCTCCTTGATCTAAGCTTCTCCTCACACAAAATTTTAATCACTGGTGATTTTAATTTAGACTTCTTTAAACCCTCCCCCAATGCTTCTTCAATTCTCGATCTTACTTCCAGAACTGGCTTATCTCCCTTGGTCTCTTCTGCAACACACTACTCCACTTTTCACCATTCTTCCTCCCTAATTGACCAGACCTTCTCTACTTTATCTGATAACCAATATAGCGGGTCCCTCGATTGTGAAATTTCGGATCACTTTCCTACGTTTACTTTTCAATCTTTTCTAATCAAGTGCCACCCCAACCTTACGTCTAATAAAACCCAACTCGTAACTCCGAATAGATTAGCAGTGTTCCATTCCTTTCTCGAATTAACCAACTGGAATTTACTTTTTAACCCAGAAGTTGATATTAACACCCTTTTTGAGAAATTTCTAACTCATATTTTCAGCGGCTTTAACAGATACCTGCCAACTTTACCATATTCTTCCAGCAATACAAAAACCTCCTTCCGGAAGCCCTGGATGACCCCTAAAATCCTGTCGCTTATTTTACACAAAAACGCATTATATCGTAAGTACAGGCATACTCCCAATGATTACAATAAATTAAGATTCCGCTCTTTCTCCAACTCCACACCCCTTATCATTAAACAAGCTAAATCTAATTATTTCAATCGATTTTTTTCAAAAAGTTTCTAACAACAAGTCAAAATGGAAAGCTATAAAAAATCTTATCCACGGTGCCTCCCCTTTAACTTTACCATTCTCTGATCCCTCCAAAATCAACCCTACTCTGCTAACTAACTTTCTGGAAACGCTATTTCCTCCTGCCCCCTCACAGCCCTGACCTCGGTTACAATACCCATTGTCTGTTCCAACAGCATCAACCTCTTTTTTTGTTGCCCCAACCTCCCCGGAAGAAGTATCCACAATAATTAATCGGCTCAAACCCTCCAAATGTCCCGACTCCCTTGACATTTGTCCCAACATTTTAATTCAAGCTCGCTCCGGATTTGCTATTCCATTGACGCTACTTTTTAATATCTCCCTCACCCAAGGTAAATTCCCTTCCTGCCTCCGCACCGCTAAGATCACACCTATATTTAAAAAGGGAGACTCCTCTATGTTTACAAACTATCGCCCAATTTCTATCCTTCCCTCCTTTGCTAAAGTTTTTGAGAGCCTTTTCTACTCCCGTTTATCCTCCTATATCTTTTCGAACAATCTTCTCTCTTCCTCCCAGCACGGTTTCACGCCTAAACGAAGCACCACCACAGCTTGTTTCGAACTCATAGAATACATCGTCTCCAACATGGCTAACAACAAATTTGTAATCTCTCTTTTTATAGACTTCTCAAAAGCATTTGACTCTGTACCTCACAAATTACTCTTACATAAACTTTGCTATTTTTTCAATATACGCGGACCCCTACTCGACTGGCTCTCAAGTTATCTTACAAATAGGCAATACACCCTTAGCCTTTACAACAAAACATCCTCAACAATTACCCGCAATATAGGTGTCCCCCAAGGATCTATTCTATCCCCACTTTTGTTCATTCTATTTATAAACGATCTTCCCATTGCGCTTTCCCCACTTCCCTCTATATTATACGCTGATGATGTTACTATTTCTTTTGCTGACACCTCACTTAGTTCAATTCAAGACACATTTAATTCAATTTTAGAAAAACTCCTATTCTGGAACACAACCAATCATCTGTCCCTTAATCTAGATAAAACCTTATATATAATATTCCACCAAAACAATAAAAAATTTGATTCCAGCAAATTCTTTCTACTTTTCGATTCTCAGCAGATTACTCAGTCTAATTCTTTCAAATATTTGGGCATACATTTAACTCATAATCTTTCCTGGGATACTCATATTAACGCTCTTGCCCGCACACTGAATCAACGCTTAGGCCTTTTCTCCCGCCTTCATTTTCTTCCCCCAAAAATTCTCCTTCTTCTTTACAACACCATGATTCACTCCTCAATATCTTATGGTATCCTATTTTGGGGTGCAACCACTAAACTTAACATTCTACGCCTATTTAGATTACAAAAATGGTTCGTCCGCATTTTACTCAAACTTCATAAGCCAGCCCCAGTTTCTCACCTTTTCAAAATTTTAGGAATATCTCCAATACATCAAGTATACCCCATAAACCTAGCAAATTTCATTTTTAAAACGCTCAACAATAATATTGTAACATTCGCCGTTTATAACAAACAAAGCCCCTCCCTACAACACCCGCCAAGCCGACTCTGCCCAAAAGCCATTCATAAAGCACAACTATCAACTTAAATGTGTTTCCATTTCAGGCAGAAAACTTTGGTCCTCCATACACTTAAGCCTCTGCATCCTAACGAATTTCACAACTTTTAAATCCCGTATAAAGAATCATTTCTCCACTCTCCACAATAAATAACTAATTTCCCATCACACCTGTCCTCTCATATAAAATTGTAATCACCTATTGTTATACACAATCTCTTTATCCCCATCCTGGGACCCACCTTGTCGGCTCCTGGCCATACTGGCCCAGGATGGATGAATGTACTTATCCATAGATTAAATAAATAAATAAATAAATAAAAAATAAATAAAAATATTCAGATTTCCCAATTCCTGTAAGCTTTTTGAAAAAGCATGATGTACTGCACCTTTTGACTCACCCTGTACTTGTCAAGATATTTGATTATAATTAGCTCTCATTATTGCTTCACCCAAGCATAACTTGGAAAGATCAGCATCAAAGAGCAAACTTCTACCATTTTCACAGAGAGCATGAGTCCTTTTTTCCGCCATTCCCTTTAGTTCTGTAATGTATGGTACTGTGGTCTGAAGAATAATTCCGTGTCTTTTCAAAATCATCTGCTCAATGTCACAACTACAATCGATTTCATTATCGGCATGCAATATTTTTGATATCCTTCCAAATATATATTTGCCAAATAATCTCTGAGCTTCTGTTGAACCTCATGTTTAAATTACAGGAAAGAGGTTAATACAATTTAGTGTTCAAATATTAGAAGTTTAATTATGACATTGCAGTTTTGGCATGTAAAATTTCTCATAAGACCATTCAATAAATTATCCATAAAGATTTTCCAGAAAATGTTGCATATGCCTAGATCAAGTACGCTTTAGTAAATGTATTCATGCAATTCATTTAACATGTCATGTAAACTAGGCATCAGATAATCCAGAACGGTAATGACGTTAAGAACTTTCATCCCGTAGCCAATGAGATAGGCAGGCCTGGGCACTCAAAAGTCACCTAACCAAGGTAGTCTGAGCAACAATCCAACTTTCATTGTCTCCATCTCGGATTTTAACAATCGATGTTTTTTCTTTTGTTGGAAACAATGAAGTTTGCATTGTTGCTCAGACTAGTGTGTTCAGGTGACTCTTTTGAGTGCCCAGGCAACACCTCCTACATCATCAGAGTAGTGCAAATTCAGTGCTTATTATTGGTAGAAATACGAATAACAAAGCACTACTATGATGATGTAACAATGTATGACGTTTTCGTGCAGAGGCTTTCTCTTTAGGAGATGTTGGCCCAGGCCTGTCTTTCTCGTCGGCTACACTTTCATCAAATCGAGAGTAACTTGTATATATATGTCAGTGTATCTTGAATAATCCTCAATAAAGATCAAGAAATATTTTTTTTAACAATCGACTGAGTTTCTATTGTTCTTTCTTTTTATTTTTTTCTATGCAACTTTCAATAATTAGTTTACTAAGAACATAATTTTACGTCATTTGCAATTGATTTTTGTAAAAACTTTTAAATGCTTCAGGATACCTGTGCAAAATGCCGGAGCCAAAAATGAATGTAATTTGCAGGACATGAAACATTTCCATTAAATACTATCACTGCATCATTAGCCTAAATAATTCTTTTCTGTGTGTACCAGAACCGAGCATTACTTTTTCTTTTGTTTTGATGTAACCATTATCCTCAAGAACAGTTTTACCCGTTCTTTGTTAAATTTTTAATAGAAAGTAATGGACTGTGCAGTGCTAAAATGTGCAACGTAACCTTCACAGGAAAATATTTAGTGTGATTTGCAGAAATAGTAATACATATGTAGCCATCAACCACTCTTTCAGATACATTCTGTTGAACACTAGCTATAATCACTTTCTTCTTTCTTCGTTTAAATAAATAAATAAAATCTTGTTTTTAGTCCAGTGGCTTGTAGTTCGAAACTTCTATCCTCTCTTCAAGCTTGTCACCTAAGGATCTGTGGTAGGCTTTATTGAATACATTTCCAGACACCTTCACAGATTAACAGTATCTGCATCTTAAACTTCCATGATTGATAATTAGTGTTATTTAATTTAGCATAAAACAAGCTTTGATTCTGCCAATTTATATTATCAGTTGACCCGGTGTCCTTATATATGGTACTATTTAACACATTCAGTAGCGACCAGGAATGTGTTAGAGAGTTTTTTTTAATCGGGAACAGTCAGGGAAACATAAATTCGAAAATTTTGAACAATCTCAATAATATTCTTTCATGATAGCCTTTTTTCTGTCTGCTGATGATCAGGAAAATTCAAGTGAAATTCAGGGAAATGTACGAAATCTTTTTGCTAAGCACCCTATCGTTCCTAACGTTTTTTATAATTTTAATTTCATATGTGTTATCCTATTGCAATTTTCTCGCCACCCTCTTATTACTTCCTATTTGTCCTCCGTCCTGTCCTATCCCAACACGTCATCTAATTAATCTCATTTGTTCTCTACTTGTTTAAGAGCCAATACCATATTACTATATATAAACCCGTCCGTTAGTACTCCTTTCATTACTTCAGGATGATTCTCTAATATTATGTTTGCTTCTAGAGAGTTATCCTTTTTGCTTTGATAAAGGAAAATCTCTATCCGAAATGTCAGCTTTTTAATTTGATTTATATTTTTCTATTATTTTTAAATTATTATTTTTGTTTATTATATTTTATTTTTTATTCATTTTGTATTATTAATTCATTGATTTCGGAAGGAGAGGCCACCAGATCGCTCCAACGGGCTGCGGGAGTTTCGCAGCCAACTTGGCACATGTTGTCTGACCCTCCCTCCTCAATCAGCCGGAGCAAAGAGTGCCGTTAACTTGCTCAACTCATGACGACTCATAAAGTTTCGTTTTCCACACTCGTATTTATACTCAATACGCATCCGGTCTCCCTTTCCCATTCACATTTTATAAGGCTCCAAAGTGATTAAACTCACAAACAACAATGATTTCAAATGTCACATGAAATCCATGACACAAACAATTTATTAATAAATTCAATATTCCTACTTATCAAGGAATCCAATGACAAATATCAACAATATCAATCTAAATCCCCAAAGAACGTCTCTTCCTGTCATTGCACCACCCTACCTGTTATTTCACAATTGTGGGCTTTCGATTTATATCCAAAATTACAATCCTGAATTATATCAATGCAATAGATCACTACAACAAAAACAATTATATTACTTTACTCCCACTTAAAATCCGAATAATGCCTGCTATTATTCCTGTGACCAAGTCCATCATAAAATGAATACATTACTTAACACGTGATAGCGTCACAGAGTAAAGAAAGATCTTAGATTATGTCTGATACGCATGTCCTGAGGTAAATCCCGTTTTGGTTATAATTTTCACATCCCCACAGGGGGCTCCTGGCATTTAAATTTCCTATGATAATATATGGCGAGGTCAGTGAATTTTTTAAACTCTCCCATGTTGCTTTCTTGACGAAACCTGGGATGTAAAGACAGTAAATATGCAGCCAGATATCACAAAAAAACACTACCAGGTCTATAATTGCGCTAGTATTTAGGTCTCTTACAGGTAATGTAATGGGGGATGTGTGTATTTACTGCAACCAGGTTGCCACCCCCATGGTGATTTCTATTGTTTAGATAAGTTAATGAGTTTATTAGTGATATTTTCGAGTCCATATTCAAAAATGTTTTTCAGAGATTAAAGATGTCCGCTTTTCTCGTAGTAGAATAATGTCTTCCCAATTGGTGAAGACACCTCTAGCATTCCAATGCACGATGTTGACTCTTTGGGTGCAGACTGGTCAAGCTGACAGGTGTGTTGAATTGGGGATAACATTTCCTGGAACCAAGTCGAGACATCTACAAACCATGGAGGTAAGTGTTGAAAAATTGTTCCCAGTATTTCCGAGGTGCTTTCCTCCCCCTTCGAGATGTCCTGATTGTTCGGTGGCACCATCCCCATCATGGTAGCGATCAAAATCTTTAAGGGGCCACTGGAGGCTTCATCGCAGTCAGAAGTGGCCGCGTCAATTTTAAAGTCACGTGTAGGGGCATGTGTTATAGTTGCATCCATTTGTGGGTCTTTTGAGGAGTCGCGGGCTACAGCCTCTGCTGTAAAGGGAGAGAGTTGAGACCATTGGATTTGGGCAAAGCTATTACTGAAATCGTTCTGTTGAAATGCTAGTGATGAGGGAAACTGACATTCAATGCAGGTGGGGTACTGTCATGGCCGCTTGTTGTGCATGTCATGATCTCTTGGTTGTAGTTTGGATGAGAAGAATAGTCTTAAAAGGGACTGTAAAAGTCTTGAGACAATTGGTCATGAGAAGTTGGAGCAGAAGCAGGGGGATTTCTTTCAAATAGTCGAGAAGCGTAGGTCTTTTGGCTGGGTCTTGCTCTGCCTAGCTCCATGGTTACTAGCTTCTTGGCTTGGTAGTACGATATGTAGAGATTAATGATCTTTGTACAAACTAGCGCCTCGTATCGGAATTTGGGACAGCCCCTGTAATAAGGTGAGTGCCCACCAGTACAGTTTATGCAGATGAGTTTTTTAGCAGTACAATCCTTCTTTTCATGATCC
The DNA here is from genome assembly GCA_023313115.1 of Rhysida immarginata. NCBI lineage: Eukaryota > Metazoa > Arthropoda > Chilopoda > Scolopendromorpha > Scolopendridae > Rhysida > Rhysida immarginata. The sequence continues at coordinate 95,630 of JAHWFO010084236.1, forward strand.
TCACTAGTGCATTTGGAACATGTGGGTAAGTTGGAGCATTTGATTCTAGTGTGGCCCAGTCGGTGGCATTTTATACATTGCATTGGGCGCGATGGGGTCTGGTAACAGCAAATTCTTCATTCTCGAAAAAAATATTTTCTGGAGCCGAGGGGGTACAGAAATATTTGGTGGCTGTTGTATATTTAGCACCCTGAAAGGGTGGGGGGAGGACTTTCATACCTGTAATGATTTTACCAGTTTTGCTTTCAGCCTGAAGCTTTTCCAGTGAAACATTATCTCGATTTCCATGGATGATGCTGACTGATGAAATCAGAAATCATGGGACCTCATATGCTCGTTTAATTAAGGAGATATCTCTAAATCTAACACATGGGTATTTACCCAGGAATTTTTCCCGATTGAATCATGCTTACAGTAGACGATCCTCCAATGAGGGAGTTAATTACTCATCTAACAAATGCAGTCTTCCTTATTATTTGTGTCGACTGAATTGACTGAGACCAGCAGCCAGGGATGGGCCGCTACTCCCAAGAGATCGTGAAAATTTGGCTATGGAAGATGGCTGATTGATTATTTCATTGTCAGAGGACGATGATTCCATATTTTTTATGTTTTCTATGTTAGGAAGTTTGGAGGTAGGTAAGGTACTATTTTCCTCCTTCTGGTTACGTTTACGGTTTTTTTTTGTTGTTGGGCATTCTTATCAGTATTATCTCTTTTGGGATTTGATTTGTTCTGTCCCTCTTTACGGGCTTTGTGCGGCCTTGGGAACGGGTTACGCGATAGGCTTCTCGATGTTTGGGGGCCATCGCTTAATCTAATTCACTTCTCGTCTATTTTTCCTGCTGAAGAAGCTCGGCTCTTGTTAGTCCTGGGAGCTCCCCAGAGAGAGAGAGAGCTCCCCCATAACGGCCCGCTTAGGCCTGTTCCG
>JAHWFO010084236.1:96570-111075 GCA_023313115.1 Rhysida immarginata
ACGCAAATTCAGAAAACGAATGATTGCACGCTGTTCAAGTAAGGAAAACGTCGCCATTTTAAGTATCTAAAACAGTTCTCATTCTCGCCGCTGGCGGTAAAATTCCATCTGCCATACGGTGCTGCCATCTCTGGGATGTATTGACAATGAACGCGGCCTCATTTTAAAAAAATGCGCATGTTTCTATCTCTTTCCAATCCGGAGAAAAAAAATCGGAGGCCTTAGAACTTGAATGCACCTCGTATATAATGTAGAATGTTTGAGCTTCAGCAAAAAATGAACAAATGTATATACACAGTTTGATAAACAGTTCTAGACTGTTTTCTTTTCCAATGGTCAATTTTAAAGAAGACATTTATTCTTAAGGAGTGTCACTTGTAAACTCCCCATCGAAATTGTTCTGCAGTTCCATAAGAGCAAGAAACCTGATGATGAAGTTAATTGGAAGCAAAGTATGCTATTAACTTGGCATGGTCAAGCCTAACAATTCCGTAAGCTGGACTAGGTTAGGTTAGGCTTGAACTATTGAAGCTTTGGCAGCAATATCATTTGACAACAGGCTTCGGCAGGCCAAGTAGATAATTAGTGACAGCACCAAGTGCAACTACATTTGGCTTTTATAAGTCCTCGTGTTAACTAAATTCATCTGAGCTTAGCCACATTGTAATAACATAAGCCAGCAATCATTCTTATCCTCAGTGCAGTCTTTATACCACATCTACTTATAGGTTCATTAGGCTTACTTTCTGAATCTTGCATGGAGCAGGAAGAGATCTTCCAAGAGACTATGTACAATTTGCGTTACCTGATTCTCAAGTGCAGATCATTTGCATTTAGCGCCGTAGTGAGAAAATTTTGGGCCCTGAGAAAAAATTTTGGGTCCTGGGCAAATCAGCTTTTATGGGGCCCTAAACAAAGTTTACCCAAAAAGAATTTTAACATAGACGTATCCAAAATCCAAGTATTGACCATATGTGACAGTCATTACTTCAAAAAAAATAATTATGACATTTTAGATTGGCACCAAATATTAATAGGTGGGCCTATCTATAGGGGGCTCCGGACAGGTGCCTAGGCGCCCCCCCTCACACGGCCCTGTTTGCATTTCATGCCTAACTGAAGTGACTTTCTCTGGAATCTCAGTGAGTATCCAGATGCTTTCTTTCTTTGCAAGAGGGCTCCATTAGAACTTTGAATTTTTCATAAAGGTATTGATACCAAATAGGAGTGTAAAGAGTTTCTCAGATTTCCCAGAGGACATCTAATTATATATACGAGGTCTGTTCAAAAAATACGTAGACTGTTTGAATTGCGCGGGCCCTGTTGGTCCCAATCAGAATCGCTTGGTGTCGCCATCTTCTGACAGATCCGCAGGCAGTTTTTTGATTGCAAATATTAGTATTGGTTGATTAGCTACGCGATTGCTTGTGAAGTGTGTTTTTTTCGTTTGGCGGATTTTTAGAATGAGTGACTTGAACGAGCAAAGAGTTGCTGTGAAATTTTGTGTTAAACTCGGAAAAACTGTCACTGGACGAGTGGAAAAGGCCAGAAATGTGGACGAGAGGTGACTGGTTGTTTCATCACGACAATGCTCCAGCCCATTCAGCCCTCAGAACTCGAGAGTTTTTGGCCAAACACTCGATCACTGTTCTTCCTCACGCACCCTACTCACCTGACCTCGCTCCTTGTGACTTCTTCTTGTTTCCTAAACTCAAAAGACCTCTGAAAGGAAGGAGATTTGAGACGATTCCCGACATAAAGGCAAATGCGACGAAGGCGCTGAAGGACATCACAAAAGAAGCGTTCCAGGACTGTTTCCAAAAGTGGAAACACCGTTGGGATAAGTGTGTGCGTCGGGGAGGAGAGTTCTTTGAAGGGGACCCAAATGTGTAACTTCTGAATAAAATATATTTTTTATGACGTCAGTCTACGTATTTTTTGAACATACCTCGTATACTTATATATGGACAATATGCATAAGAGTAGCTAACTATTTAACAGGACACGTGTTTAGTAATCCTAATGGATTCGTGCAGTAATATAGTAATTTGGCACGTATTTTTTTGTTCTTACATACTGTTTATATGTGTTGCCATGCTTTTGTGCCGTGTCTATATTTTGTCGGCTTTAGATAAGAGCCCATAAGAATTTTTAAGGAACAATAAATAAGATCAACTGGGAGAATGTCAAACTTTTTAAAGTGAATATTACACTATTATTTTCATGACTATGAAAAGAAAAGGTGGCGCGAGTTGAATTTGCCCCTTTGCCCAAAAGGGTAAATTCTTGGTTCTGTGAGCCTGGAACAAACGGAGCAGATAATGTTGTTGCTGGCAGATATTGCAGAAACATTTTCTGATGAAGCGGAGATAATAAAATGTGTTAAGAATTTATAACAGGATTCACAGTGGACAATACCTAGCCACTTATTCGTTTGAAAATATCCTATAGCACATATTTATAAAGATGCAGAGAGGAAAATGCTTGATGAACTCTTTTCTGCTGGAATAATTGAAAGATATAATAATCTATGGAAATCCCCAATTCACATTGGTTCAAAGGCGAATTGGGAGGCCAGAGTAATGGATTTGTGGAAGGTGAACTTTTTGACTAATCTGGCCAATTTCCAAATTCCAGTCATCAAGTACATTCTTAATGAAGTGAGTAAGGATACAATATTTAGCGTATTGATCTCAACAAGGGATTTTATCAGGCGCTATAGGACATGTCATAATTATGAGATGACATGTTTATCTCAGGGGGAAGAAATTCTTCACATATTTTTTCAGGCGTTTTTAGTTCTCAGGGAACGTATAGGTAAAGGCATCCAAGTGTACCAGGGTGATATGCTCATCCTCACCCCGACTTTTAAGAATAATCTTGACTTTCTCAAATAAACTCTTCAGAAGTTCGTGGAATATAGAATAATAAAGAAACCTAGCAAGCACCGGTTGTGTGCCGATAGTGTAAGGTATTTGGAACATGTCATTTCGTGTTGCGAAGCTGATGCCGATTCCCATATTGTTGAAGCAAGTATGAAACTGAGGCCCCTCATAGGAATATAAAGGAAGAGCAATCTCTGTTTGGAACAATTAATTTTTACTGGCCTTTCTGTTGCCCATTCTGTCTTTGATTATTGGTCTCAATCTAAAGAGAATTTCCATCATTTGGACTAGTGAATGCCAGGAGCCATTGGAACATTTAAATAGCATCAGTGTCTTCACCCGTTTTGGCTCCACCATTCTAGGAGAGAATTTTGATATTTACTCATTTAGGATGGAGAGTACGAATGGCACATTTACACATTTATATAATATAGTAAGAAATAAACTTTGTTTATCTTTTTAATTATCAGGTCTAAGGAAACAAATCCACTCTATTCTATACAGTAACCTTTCTCTATAATAATACAATATAATTAGCCAAGAGAATGAAATTCTGTATTTACTATAAATAATTTAAATTGAACAGCCACATGCCGATCTCATATAGCCATTATCTGCTTCTTCATTTTAAATTATATTTTCCTTCTATTTATTTAGAATCTATATTTTATGAAATCATATGGCTTCCTTATTATTTGCATAAAAGTTATAAAGCACAAATATATATAAAATCTTTTTTATTCTACTTTCACTTTACCTTTGTAATTTTATTGCCTTCTGATAGTCATGTTGAATTTTCCCGCCTTATTGCGAGTCTGTTATTCTTTTATTTTATTCATGAGATTCTAATCGTTTTTATAAGTATAATTATATTTAAAATAAATTTAAAACATAGAAATAAAATAAAATGTATGCGGAACATGTGTGTTTGCCACCATGATGACATTTCAGAATGATCTTCAGTTGAAATACTTCTCCCTCCTCCATAGTGCCACTCCAAATCTTTGAATGACACTCTCCAAAGGTGATATGTAATTTTGTATTTATCTATTTACTATTTACTTTATAAAGAATTGTTCACGTCACATTATGGCTTTTATATTTTGAATTTGGACAAGTAAACGCAGCCATAACATATTATAGTAAGAAATTTTTTGTTAAAGCTTCATATAGAATCAAAAATATTTTTTGTTAAAGCTTCATATAGAATCAAAAATATTTTTTGTTTATTCACCAGATTGTAACATATTTTTATTTTTTAATTAAAATCTATTGTAATGTTTTATTTATATTATCCAAAATAATTCTATAAGTAGCGTTCAAAAATATATGAGCCGAAGTTAGGAATGCGCAAACCGGAGTGATGATATAATTGCATGTGTGATATAATTGCATGTGGTGATATAATTGCATGTGACAGAGTGGTGATATAATTGCATGTGTCACAAAGAGGGTTCCGACAAGAGCGCGGAATTTGACAGCCCGCCGCTAGAGGATGATGGTGCAGAGAATGACTATAGAAAGGAAGTACGAGAACTCATACAGCCAACATAATCACAGCACTCTTGCAGAACTTTAAGTATGAGGTCTTTGGTCATCCTACATACTGTCTACATCTCTCTCATTGAGATTATGCTATTTCTGGTCCCCTAAAAAAGCTCTGAGGGGCAAACGATTCCCCTTGGATGATGAAAGCAGTACGTGCGGACTGGTTCACAATGCATTCCTGGGAATTTTACGAGACAGTCGTTCATCGCCTTATGTTGCATTGGTAAAGTGTCTCAACAGTCAGGGCAAACACTTCTGAGATACAGGTACTGGTTTCTGTTCCTCATTTCTTTTTGAACGCTCCTTAGAAATTTAATTAACATAAGCATATAAATTAATTTTCAATTACCTTCATTTGAAAATGCAAAGATTATTTATTCGGATTTGTTCAGAGGATTAATTAAAAAATGAAACGTGGTTTGGTTAATGTGACATTTTATTAATTGTCAAATAACAGACATACAAATTTTTGTGGCAGCAAAAGGCAAAAGTCGAATGGAACGTTCGGTTTTGATCTACATCACCTGGATAGGGAGTTATGGGACCTCAAAGATTCCGTCCTTACAGCGAGGACAACAATGCCTAAGCTTCAATATAGCTTGGAAATAACGAGGTGCCCAATTTCGACACCAGATAGTAGCATGTTTCACAATTTCGACACCAGGTGGCGTCATGTTTACCAATTTCGACACCAGACGCTTACACGTTAAAATTTGCATATAATTTGCATAAAATTTGCATTAAAATTTGCCACTAGGGGCTGCCCAAGTCTAACTGAAAATAGCAGTTGCATGATGAAATGTATGGACTGCCATTTGTATGATAAAATTTCATAAAAAAAACGATTAAAATCAATTATAAAAATCAGTTAGACTTAAAAGTATAAACCATAATGTATCAATATTCAGCTAATAAAAATAACCTCAGAGAGAGAGAGAGAGAGAGAGAGCTCCCCCATAACGGCCCGCTTAGGCCTGTTCCGAATAGTTTAGTCTTAATTTTGTAGGTTACCTGATTTATTAAGTGAGATTGGTGAAAAAATTGCGTCAACTAATAGGCAAGGCTCAATTTCACCTCTCTTGATACTCCTCTTATTTATTTTTTTTTTAATTTTCCAGGAAATAGGCTTCTTTTTGCTATGTCGGGGTCGGAGCGTTCTCACTACACTCCTCAACGTCTGCCATCATCTAGGAAAAAAAACGTTTACCAGCAAAACCATGCAAGAACAAACCGAGCACATGGCTTTCATAGTAAGCCATGTAATCGTTGATTTTTGTGTATTTGTTACTCTTCAGTGTCTCATAGAAATGACATGAGCTTATATTTTTTATTATCAATTGTTGTGGTATCAGGGACAACAGTATGAGCAACAAAACTAAAAGAAAACAACAGAATGATCTAGACATAAAATTTGCCACTAGGGGCTGCCCAAGTCTAACTGAAAATAGCGGTTGCATGATGAAATGTATGGACTGCCATTTGTATGATAAAATTTCATAAAAAAACGATTAAAATCAATTATAAAAATCAGTTAGCCCTAAAAGTATAAACCATAATGTATCAATATTCAGCTATTAAAATAACCCCAGAATTTTTTTTTTTTACAGCATCTTCTTAAAAAAAATTGGATTTTTTAAAATTTAATTTACAAATCAGGATAATTTATTATCATTACATAATACATTTCATTTACTCAGAATAATTCTATATAACTTTTCCAAAAACAATTTCACAAATGCATTTTGCAATCTTTTAAATTTAGCCGTAATATTACAAGAAAAATATCAAATATTGTAAACTGATATTATACATTTACTGACAAATTTTTCTATTCACACGACATAGATATATTTCTATGAATGTGTGCAAACGCGCTTTCTTATCCAGTTTGTATGTCAAAGTGTACAAGCAAACAAAGAATGCTTACTTATAGAAACGAAGAGTTACTTGAATTGTGTGCCAATTACTATGCCTATCAGTCCAAGCTTTGCTCAAATTTCGTACGTGCAGTCCATTTCTCTCTCCGCGTTAACTATAGAAAATGAGTTTCCTTTAACTCTAAGCAACCATAATATATTTCTGAACCCAAGGCCATTTATACATTTTCATCCGTGCAGGACAGGCAGGCAGTAGGCATGATGTGACAAGGCATATTTAGTCGGGGGCACAAAATCGTAGTCTACTGAAATAATTCGTAATGAGCAAACTTTTGTGAAGTTTTCGGTGAGGGAAAAATTAATAGCTTAAAGTTCCTTCCTACGTCTTCTTTGATGATAATCCGCGATTTCGGAAGGTTAATTTGAGCCGGAAGAGAAAGGGTTGAGAAAGAGACGATGCATGTGTTGTGAAGCGCTAGCCGATTTCTGAAATATTCGACTTCGCTTTCGAGACGGCAGACTTAAATAACTTATGTTTCAGAAAAATGTCCTTTTCCACGAAATTCCCGTGTCAAATTCCTAACAAATGATAAATCTAAACCCTAATAATTTTAAAGTTTAAAGCATTTGGCTTACGCAGTGGGAAACTTTTTTAGCATCTCTACCTTGCATTTTCTAGAATCAATATTAGCTGTTGATCACTATCCATACATGTATCTCTTACCAGTGTCTACCATTGAAGTGACCATATTTTCCGCCGTTAATGTTCACACTGTTCCATTCTGTGTTATAATTGAGGCTTTCCACAACTAACATAATTTCTTGTATCGTTTCTTGCACACGAATCGTATATACACTGAGTGGCCAGATTATTAGGAATACCTCCCTAATAGTGTGTTTCCACCTTCCCTAGCACCTATAACAGCACGAATTCGCCGTGGCATGGTTTCAATTAGCCGCTGGAAGCATTTGTCCGTGATGTTTGTCCTTGTGGATGCAACAGCTGCTCCCAGTTGATGCTTATTGGATAGTGGTGGTTCCATGCCACGAATAACCCGTTCCAGTTCATAGTAACGATAACCTTCAGAATATGTACGATTGGGTTTAAATCCGGGGATTGTAGTGGCTAGAGGAGTAAGCTGAATTCATTATCGTGCTCTTAGAACCATTCAATGATGATACGACACGGAGCATTGCCCGTAGAAAGTATCCTTCCGATGGGGGAAACAGTAGCCATGAGGGGATGAACGTGGTCGGCAACAATGTTCAGGTAGCCCTGACCATTAAGGCGTTGTTCTACACGTATTAACGGACCAACAGTATACAAGGAAAACATTCCCCAGACGATTACAGAGCCTCCATCAGCCTGAACAGTAGAAACCAGACAGGAGGGGTCATTCGCTTCGTGCTGTTGTCTTCAAATTCTGCGTCAGCCAACTGCGTGATGCAATAGGAAACGAGATTCATACGACTAGCAGACCTTCTTCCATTCGTTGACGATCCAGCATTAGTGATCACAGTGATTGAAGACTTTTTTGCGGTTTTGGGTGGAGATCACAGGTATCCAAACTGGCCGTCGGCTGTTGTAGCCCATCCTTGCCAATGTTCGGCGTGTAGTGGGTTCAGGGACGTTATTCTGCGGTCCAGTGTTGTACTCCACAGTGAGTTGACGACTCGTGAAGTTTCTTTTGGTACGAAATAGCATTCCCATCCTACTCTCACCCCTTGGATTGACGAATCGTTTGCAACCACAGATTTGTCTCTGGCTGGTTGTTTTTTGGTTGTTTAACTAGTCCTGGTAAACCCTTGAAACGGTTGTTCAGGAAAAGCCTAGAAGATGTGCGGTTTCGGAAATACTCAGTCCACCTCGCCAGGCACCAACTATCATCCCGCGCACTAAAGTGACAGTCAAACCGCTTGCAGTTGACAGGTGTGCTTTCGCTTTATTTTGGCACTGACTTAAGTGACTAAGTGATGAGTGTTCCTATTAAACTGGCCACTCAATATAGTCTACAAAAGTCGAGGCATAACATGACCTCTATGTGCACGTTCTAATAGGAATTGATATTGTCGGACAAATGCAATTCTTCTAATGATGGTATTTCTCGCGTTCGATGGTTTGCGTATGGGCGCCGGTGTCAGGATCTACAAAGTTATACCGGTGGTTGACGGTGAGGTGTTCGAAACCTCCTTGGTTGAGATTGCGATAGGCCTCCAACAGTCCGACATAATTGTTGTGCAGGGGAATATGTGATATTTATTTACGAATTAACCCCCTAGCACAATACCAAGACTCCTTACCAATTTTTTTTCCTACAAAAAGTTGGAATTAACCTCCCCCTGTACTTAAACTAGCCATCATGATCTGCACACTCCTAATTTAGCTAAGTACCATATACATGTAAAGAACTTGTATAATGATCTTACAGCTCCAACATTGACTACTTACTTACTTATCAAACCCGCTTATCCGTTAGGATCGGGGGTGGGAGGAGGGGGAGCAACCCTATGGAGGATCTCCATTGCTCGCAATCTTCTGCCCTCAAAGAGATTCCTCGTGTCTGACTACCTAGTTCTAGGCCGACCACTTGGTTTCCACGGAGAGGGCTTGAAAAATAGCAACTGACTAGGAAGACCTGTTTGCGACATCTGTAATACGTGACCAATTGATATCTCCCAATATAGAGAAGTAGCGACTCAAAAAAGTAATGAGGATTTGCACTGATATGCACTCTATCTAGTAGAGAGTTTTATTTCGACTGTTTGCACCTGCCATTACCCAAGATTCATGACCGTAGGCGAGTATCGGGACAAAGATAGATTTGAGAACAGAGAACTAGGCTTTGTTTCCTAGCTCATGTTTCGTTATTACGGATCGTTACAATTTGTGTTTGACCGACGCAGGATAGTGCACAAATCCGAGCATCCAATCTCTCTCTTGTCGCTCATCAGTCTTGAATGCACTCCCGAGATATTTGAATCTCCACCTGTCTCAATGGGGCAATCCTAACATGGAAAACAGACAGAGTAGGCTGTATTGAAAGGACTACGACTTCTGCAGTCTTAGCCACATAGATTTTCATTCCAGCCTCTTCACATGTGGCCACAAACGAATCTACACTCAATCCAACGATAGAAACACTAGCTCAAGGTGTCTTTTGATATCTATTACTCATTCAGTGGTGTTCTTGAGTATAATCTAATAATAGCTATTCAAAGAAGGGGTCAAAGCCGTACCTATGGGGGGGGGCGCTGAGGGGGCTGCACCTCCCCCCCAAATTGGCCACCATGTCAACTAAATCTATTACATGGGGACCCCCCTCCACAAGCCCCCCGAAAAAAATTCTAGCTACGGCCCTGGAAGGGGGGGGGGGAGGATACTTTATTTCAAATGCTCTATAAATTTCCAAAAGCACTTGCTCGCGCTGATCGGCTAATTTTGAATTTCCCGATCTTAACTTATTTTATCTTTCGTTGGACAGAGTGTAGAACATGCTGAAAGTAAAGTAAGAATACCCAACGTAGTCAAGGTCATCAGCAAAGAGCAATCTCTTCACCACACAGTCACTATCACCAACACGTTCATCGCCTCGATTGACCCTGGGTATCCAGTCTATAAAGATAATGAATAAGAGGAGCGACAGATTGTATTATTTCCCTTTAGGCCATTAATATTCTTTTGGGACACTCCCTTTGTAAATTAATAAATCTGTGGGGAAAATTATTAATTTTGGAGCAAGGAGAGTTTCATACTTTTAGCCAGATCAACACTATTACCACCGGGAGCAGTAATGCTACTGGTGGCAAAATTGCGTTTTCATCGCGTCGAACGCACTTGACGTTTTCTTAGCAACTATGAATAATCGCGGTGATTTCGAACTATTTATAGCGGTGGTTGTTTGAATTTTAGGTATTTTTATTGTGGATTATAAACGTTAGTGCCTCGAAATTGAATATGAATTTGTACTCGTTCCCCTGCCACTATGTTATGATTAACGATGCTTTTATTCAGTCATTATCGAAGAAGGCATGAAGCTTAACGTGTTCGAAAAATGACAGGCTGAGATTGTCCGTAACGACTTTCCTTCGTCACTGATATTCCAAAAGTAAATTAGTGAATTTACGCTAATATCTTCAATATCGAAAGAAAAACGGAACCCATGTTTTCAAGGTTAGGTTAGCAAACCTTTTTTTATGTCTTCACAGCTTGTTTTAGCTGTCGCGATCTCCCCTTCATCATTATTAGCAGCATTAGAGAGCCATTTACGTTCTCTTTAACGTATAGCGATTCGATTCTTAAATCCCCCTAATTTATTATTAATATTTCGAACGTTAGATTCGATCCGGCGGTCACTAATTTTATTTCGAAAATTACCAAAAGATCCCCCATTTGCCATATGCCACAAGCAGTAAGCATGTTTCTCTTCTTCTCCATTGACCTATCTCAATCAATCTCTTTGCAGCACCGTAAGTATTTCTATTTATCAACAAATATCCGTAATTCATTTTTAAAGGTATTTTTCTTATATTTTACCCGCTAGTCCGTCTCGTTTTCAGAGCCACGCCCCCCCCTCTTGACACTAACATTGCACTCCACCCCCGCCCTTTCACTGGAAACCCTGGACATCGTATCTAGGGCTTCCTAACACCTTCCGCAAGGCGCATGCGCAAAATGACGTCAAATATTGCATGCGATCTATTTTTAACAGGCCGCGTGGGTATATTCAATATTTACCAAAAAATTATAGCGCGTTCAAATTGCTCAATGGGACAAATGAAAGCATCTTGATCCTCACTCCTGCTGAAGAAAAAAAAAGAAAAACTTACTCAGACTATGATTCGTAAAATAGAGCATCTTGCTGTATAGCATTTATCAAAAAAGGCTTTCATATCAATATCAGGCTAGATACTGATCGAGGAAGACGTCAAAGAATCAATCTGATGTAGGTATGAAAACGAGGATGCCACAAAGGAACAGCAATAATTCTTCAGAAGGAGGATGAGCTAGCAGGAGGTTTCATAATATATATTCCACTGGCGGGGAAGTTGATCAGCGGCCATGCTGCATAAGAGGCATGTATGGTGGAAGAGGAGCAAGAGGTGAATGAAGAAATAAACTGTAAGCAAAAAGGTAGATAAAAAACTCTTTTTCCACAACAAAAATAGATTGAAAAGATACAACCTTACAAAATGGAGAATTCTTTCGATAGCAATTGCTACCATCATTCAGCAACCAGGAGTCCTGACTCCGGAGATCCGAAGAGTGGTATCAATTGCTATCGAAAGAATTCAACATTTTGTAAGGTTGTATCTTTTTAATCTATTTTTGTTGTGGAAAAAGAGTTTTTTATCTATCTTTACATCACATTTATCCACAAAATTTTTCACTTTGTTAATGTAAGCAAAAAAAATGAAAAATTTTAATTTGCCAACAATTAAACGGTATAAAATCCTGCGGTCGAGGAAATTATCCGCGAGGTAAAGAAAGCATTAGCCACATCGCACGCAGACCATAAAAAGTAAATTTCTCGACAACCATAATAAAAAATATGACTCGCAACAATCAATCGACATATTAAATAGACATGAATTTTATAACTGAATTAAATATATATTTAGTAAAACAAAATATTAAACCCAGTATCAGACATAAAAATATTATTAATCCCAATTTTCCCGAACACATCCCTTATAATTTTACTCGAGTGCTGGATATATAAACGTGTCTGTGAGCATAGAGCTGTTGAAAAAAACTTATTGACTGGACCTAAAAAAGTTATAGGATATTTATAACATTAAAATATTTTTAGGTAAAATGAACAAGCAATTAGATAGTAAAAAAATAGGATTAGTATAAAAAATATGAATAGTGTGAAATATGAATAGTGTGCGCACACCTAACTAATGAATATGAATTATAAGATTATCGGCAAAACAAAAAAACTTTACACTTGAGCTCAGTAGTGTAAAAAATACATATGCTTATTATAACTAGTTAAGTACTATGACTTATTTACTAGTACTAAGTAGAAAAATGTATACCGTAACCCTTCATCTGGTTAAGAGCAAAAAAAACAAGAAGTTGATGAATGCAAAAATATTATTTGGCGTTAAGAAACCCTCTCTTCCCGCCTAAGATCTTCAAATAAATTTTTGCAGTTAATAACGTAAGGAAGGGATAGATTTGTTACAACAAAAAATAAGTCTAATTATTGTTTATCATCTCGCTTTGTTAACGACCACTGGTCCCAAATTTTGTACAGAGCGGGGAAAGGTAAAGGTTTCGTCAACACGTCTGCAGGCATGTCTGAGGATGGGCAGTAGGCGTGGATCACATTCTGGAGATTAATTTCGCGCGAGATGTAATTATGCAATCTCAGAATGTGCCTCATTCTTCTCTTAGATTCCAATGCACTCAGACACGCGATGGCAGAAGTTGAATCAGAGTATATAGTTGTCGGGAAAGAGATATATTCCCCCTCTCCTATTTGAGTGATTAAATCCTATAACCACCGAAATGATTTTACGCACTCAGATATAGCTATGATTTCTTATTCACAGCTACTTAAGGTAATGGTATTTTCTCCTTCTTACAGCACCAGGAAATGGTATTTTCTCCCAATTTTATGAGGATACCAGAGTATCCCTTGCTCTGTGAGGTAACACACAAACTTGCATCGGCAAATGCACACCACGAACCTGTTGACAGAACAAAAGTGAGCGATGCGTCACGGGTGTGAGCTAGGTAACTAGCGACTTACTTTAGCGACGTCATATGCAAATGAGTTGGAGACCTGGCATATGACGACAATCGTGTGATAGCGGAAGCTATATCCGGGCGCGTGCACGTCATAACATACTTAAGTGACCCAAAAAAACTGTTAAGTCATGGGATCAGCTGGTCGTGAGTCCGCCATTTCGTCCAGGGTCACGTGCGGACTGAGAGGAACGGTTCTAGGTTTAATGTCTTGCAATTGATAGTCGTGCAGGACTTGCTTGATGTAGTGAGCCTGGGATAATTTGATGATATTGCCTTCCTGGCTCACACGCATATCTAAAAGGTGATGTATGGGTCCCAGATCCACTAGAACGACTTCCTGCCATACACTATCCATTACTGATTTCAAGACGAAAACATCATTCATAGCAGCCAAAATGTCATCTACGTACATAGCAAGGAGAATAAGACAACCGTTGCTGTTATCAAAGAAAAAAACTATCATCCCCGGGATGGGGTAAATTCTAAGAGGAGAAGGAGCTGACATAATTTTATATACCAGCATCTCCCACTCTGCTTTAAAACATACAGTGATTTTCGGAGTTCGCATACTTCGTCTGAGCGGTGTGTCAACCCCTTGGATGGCATTACATATATCGTGTAATCTGTCGGCGCATGCAGATAGTGTTGCACCCAAAATCTTAGACATTACTTTTTTAAAGAAAAAAAAATTTTTTTTTTCCCCTACGATTGGGCCCGATCATAAATTTATATCTTTTGGGTGCTCCAGGTCAATTCGGACTCTACATTTAAAGACAGATATAAAGATTTTCTTTATTCAGAGTGTGTATAAATAGTTAACAGAATGACAAAAGAAAGAATTTGCTTATAGAAATAAACTTTAACGAATAAATTTTAATAATTGAGATACATGTAATTAAATAAAAAAAAGAAAAAAAAACGTAAGTTTCTGAAACAGCATTGTTGTGATTTGCTAGACTTCAACTTTGTGTATTGTTGTAGCTCGCGAAGTTTTTTTTTTGGAAATAAAACAGGATTTTGGGAGAGATTCTTCTCTTGGAGGCCGTAGAAGTCGTGCCCTTTTTTTTCTCCCCCTCTTTCTTCAAGGGACGGACTAGGAAGATGCAAGAAGTCACTATGAAGCTCGAGCAAAACCAGATGATTCTTTGTCCGTAGAAGAAAAGCCGAAAAAAAATTAAGATGAGGATAATCGATTCGAAATTCTCACAACAAAGGAAAACTCCATCAAAGAGATAAATATGAAGGATAAAAGAAGAAATCCGGTAAAGATATCAGTTTGATGACCTTACTTAAATACATCACAAAGGAGACATTCTTTTTTTTCCTTTCTTGATAGGAAGTAAAGTCATCCAGCGCAATGACGTACACAAGTCGTTCAAGTCTTGTTTACATAGTTTCCTCCTACCACGACGGAAGTCTACGAAAGTTATGGATC
>JAHWFO010084236.1:146075-158999 GCA_023313115.1 Rhysida immarginata
ATTTTCAAGAAATTGTTAAGTACTAAGAACTCTCTTTTCTAAGAAAAGCCTGAATAACAGGAATTCTATGCATTGTTACAAATTGAAACTTATCCATATTGCATCATCATCTTATGTTCATTGTTATAATTCTTGGAAAGGATTGCTTTATCATTGCATCAACATTTTGAGCTCATTGTTTTCGTGAATTGCGTGTTGAAACCATTGTTGATACCTATTGTTGCACAAACTTTTATTTGCATTGTTGGTCATGAGATATATATTGTTGGTCCGTGCAGAGTCTTTGTCTTGCATTGTTGGTCATGCGATATTTCTCATTATTATGCCTTGCCATAACCATAGATATCGATTTTTTATCGATAATTAATTTTTTTTTCGAAATCTGAGGTAGACAGTGACCTTCCTTATGCTTTGAAGGTCATGTATGCGAAATTTTATCAAGATAAGAATAAAACTGTAGATTTGTATAAAAAACATACAAACAAACAAACAGACCCACAAACATCCTTCTTTATATATATAGGTAGATGACTCAAGCATTAAAACATGGAGGAAAAACATTTTCAGTTAAAATTAAAAAAACATTTGACTACCCTACTATAGCAAAGTTACAAAAAGGGGCAAAAACTAAGATACCCCCCCTCCTGTAAAAATAGGTAGAGAAAAATTAGAATTACATTACAATCAAAAGGAAGAATGGAAGAAATATTATAAACAAAAATTATAAAATAATTAAGACAGGTAAAGCGTCCTAATGGGGGTAAATTGCAATTAGATTTAGAAAAAGTACAAAAAAATTTCTTGCGTAATCTTTTCCAAGTATTTCATCCTACATTTTTAAATAATAATAATAATAATAATAATACTGATAATAATAATGATATGTATATAACTACAGTATGTCTAAAATAGGAAGGTGGTTGGAGGGGAGGACAGAGGGTTGAGTTCATTTCATTTTTAGGTTGCAAAAGTCAATATAAAGGTTGATATAAAGTTACTATCACTTCCTCCTCCAACTACTTAAGTTTCTCTTCTCATCTACCAAACTAATAAGAGGAATAAATCACAATTATATCTTAAAGCTTTGAAGTTAGAAGACAAAGGAAAAAACCTTCAACAATTAGCATGTTTTAAAAAATATTCAAAAAATATAAATAACTAAAAAATATATACAAATAATATAAATAACTAAAAAATATATACAAATAATATATATTTTTTACAGATAAAATCTATAAAAAATACAAATGAATTTTTTACTTACTTACTTACTTACTTTTCAAACCCGCTTATCTGTTAGGGTCGCGGGGGCAGCAGCCCTATGGAGGATCTCCAGCGATCGCGATCTTCCGCCATCAGGCGCATGTCCTCCCTGGTAATATCCAAGCGACTCGAACCCAGATTCTCCATGTAGTCTAGCCACCTGGTTCTAGGCCGACCCCTTGGTCTCTTACCCACCGGCTTGGAAAATAGCAACTGCCTAGGAAGACTAGATTGCGGCATCCGTATCACGTGGCCATACCAGCGCAACTGAGATCTCTCAATGAGATCTCATATATCTCATGAATTTTTTAAAAAATATTATTCCCTGAATTTTTTCAGGGTAATGAGAAGGGAAAGCTTTTAATCCTTTTATCAGTTTGGGGAAAAAGAGAGGGGAGGCTGGAGGGGGAAGTGGCTATATCAACTCTTTCAACTTAAAAATGAAATGAACTCTACCCCCTGTCCTCCCCTCCAACCGCCTTCCTATTTTAGACACACTGTAATACTTATCTTTTAAAACATTTTACATGTGACAAATTACCTAAAAGAAGGCTTAGATTTCACGTTTGCTATTTATTTAAGCTTTATCATAATATCACTTACTCTTCTAAATTTCTTAATTATGTCTACTTACGCGTACCTAAGCTCAATTCCCGAAATAATGAAATCTTTTATTTACCTTTACCAAAAAAACCCAATTATTAATAATTTACCCTTCCATAGAATGTTTAAATTATGTAATATTATATCCAATCTGACTGATATCAATGCAATGAATTATAACCATTTCAAAAAAAAATGTTATAGAAAATATTTCTCTCATTCTGTAATTTTTATTTTTTTTTCTTTCATTATAATTTTTTTTTTCATAATAATATTTTCATTTTTTTATTGTCTACAAATTTATTGTACTTTAATTTTTTTCTTTCAATTTAATTGTTCAGCTATAAGCTGTTACTGGGCACTCAGCCTGTTGCTTACAATTTTAAATAAATAAATAAAATAAATAAATAAATTGGCACATAACAGTTAATAGGCACTAAAAAGCATTTAAACAGGTGAAGATTGGGAGTTACTTAGAGTAAAGAGATAATCTGGCAATGCCAAATGAATCTGAGTCATAGTCAATCAGGAATTGTCCATCTCAACAGAAGTGGGAAAATGTGAAGAGAAAAACAAGACTTACATGTCCCTTGCAATAGAAAACAGATGTCAAAAAAATTATCTTTGAATGCTGAAGTGGCCATTGTAGATGGTGTTTCCCCATAGTTGCACACAGGCAGCATAGCAGATTAGTGGCTAAATTTTTTGATGCAGTTGAATTTATACTCTTAGGGCAACAATCTGAAAGCACATGACTAGCACGTGGTGACAATACAGAATCACTCAACAGCATGAATATGCAAATGAAAGAACAAATCAAGAATAAAAAAGACATTGTTATTAATATTAAAGGAACACAGAATTGTCTGCAAAATACCAGCTATCAAATGAGATCATAATATTACTCAAATAATTACAACCAAATGGTACAAGGGGAAAAAGAAAAGGAGATACCACGAAATATATCCACTAAATTATATTCACTTATTTATATTTTGCCCAAAGCAAAAAATTCCAAATTAAATCAAGAACTCAATCCTTAATTCATAAAAAGAGGAAGAGTGAAGAACCATTACTCAATGACAATAAATGACAAACTGCCACAAAATAAAATGGAGCAAAATTAATTTTAAAATTATTTCAGCAAAAAAAATTAAGTAAATAATCAATTAATATATAAAAATAAAACATTTATTAATATGATATATGAAGATTAAAACACTTATTTATTATACTAACGTTATCCGGGCAAGCTAAAAATATTTAAAATTTGATTTTATAAAATGAATGATAACTAGTTATATTAATTAGGCAAAAGTCACTTTAATAGCCAAAAGTCAAATAATGTAAAAAGAATAATATGATGAAAGAGATACTCGAACATCATATACCTTAATAATCCACCAAAAAAAAAAGAAAACTTGACAAAAGTATATGGAAAGTGCAATATAAGTAAATGGGAAAAATTTGATTAAATAATGTTCCCTCATGAATGGTAGAATAATCAACTTTAGGCAAGTGACGTAAATTATATTTTTTTGGAGACACTGGTAAAGAGAAATCAAATATCTCAAAAGGACCTAAATATCTACAGGAAAATTTTCTTTTCCATCCACCTTTCCAAAGGAGCCAGACTTTACTACCAATATGAAAGTGAGGTGTAGTTTTGGCTTTATGTTTTGAAGCAAGGCGTTTGTTCCTTTTATCAATATCCATGGAAGCAATATTCAAATCTTTCAATGTTTCATCACGATTCACAAAATGTCTTTCGATTCACAACTATCTAGAAGCAATTTGGGATTATATCCAAGTAATAAATATGCTGGTGAATGACCAGTGTTCTCATTAGTAGTAGACCTGAGAGCAAATAAAGCAAAATTCATATGTCTGTCCCAATATTTGGGGTGATTGGCACATAAGGTACGAATGGTCCCCACCAAAGATTTATTACATCTCTTAACAATGCCATTAGATATAGGACGATAAGATATCGTAAACTTATGAACAATACATACTTCTTGCAGATGATATAAAATATTTTAGACATAAAATTAGCTCCTGAATCGCTAATTATTCGAGAAATACCATAACGATAAATATTTTGTTCTATAAAAACTTTGGCTATGGTTTCTGCCTGCTACTTTTTAATTGGAAAGGCTCAACAATTCGTGACAGAGCGTCTACGAACACTATAATATCTGCATTAGATTCAAAAAAAGGTTGTATAGGACCAATTAAGTTCATAGCCAATCTTTGAAAAGGAATTTTGGCACAAATACCTTGCTGAAAGGGAAAGTAAAAAGTTTTTACTTTCACTTTTGACAAGTAAAGCATGATGACACATAGTTTTTTATTTCTTTATACATATATTAGGTCAAAAATAAAGTACAAGAAATTTTCTTAATAGTGGCTTTAATCCCTGTATAACCAGCCAGAGAATAATCATGGGCCACGACATTATTTTTTTTCGGAAAAAACCTCCAACACAAATTCTGGCTTTATATTGCTTATTTCCTATTTTGACAAATGAGAGAATTCATACTGCTTCGGGTGTGGAGCAGGTTAAAGTCACCCGCGTTCGGGAGTCAGGCAGAGGCTCTCGTTCGAAAAATAGTCGACAGTCTCCCGGCTGTTATCTCGGAGCTATGCCTCGCTATGCGCTTGGGGAAACGGTCGGGGGCAGCGCATGCCTTTACCCAGGAGGAGAAACTGGTAAAGCGACAACGGGATCGGGTGCTGTCAATCGGCACTTGGAACGTATTCTCCATGACAGGAAAGGAATCAGATTTAGTGAAGGAAGCCAAACAGTATCGACTGGATATCATAGGTATTACCTCTATGAAACGTCCAGGTTCTGGAACTGTGGACTTAGAAGGAGGATGGAAGCTTTTCTACTCTGGTGTCAACCCTAACTTGACTGCCCAGGCGGGAGTGGGGATACTCACAAGTCCCCGGCTAGCAGATTATGTTGCAGATTGGACCCCCTTAAGGGGGCAGACTGTGTCTCCTGAAACTTCAGATAGGGAAACGGTCTCTCTCTCTATTCGTTGCATATGCTCCGAATGCAGTCACAGAGTACCCACTTTTTCTAGATGAAGTTGATGCTGCTCTTAGCAGGAGAGGGAGTGCAGATTCTGTCATCCTGATGGGCGACTTCAATGCACGTAGGGGCTGATGACCAAACGTGGAGGGGCGTGATTGGGAGGAATGGTGACCCCGATTTAAATGCGAATGGGAGGTGCTTGTTGGATCTCTGTTGCAACAATGGACTTTCCATCACAAACACCTTCTTCCAGCACAGAGATGTCCATAAGTATATCTGGTACAGGGATGCAATGGACCAGAAGTCAATGATTGATTTTGCAATTGTTTCAGCTGACTTATTCCGATCAGTGTTGGATACTCGTGTGAGAAGAGGGGCAGAACTATCAACTGATCACCACCTTGTTGTCTGCACTTTGCGGTTCTCTGAATCCATGCCAACCAAGCGAAATACTAGGTTCAGACAAACTTGGTGCATCAAATGGGAGGCACTGGAGGATAGAGCTATGAGGAAGACCTTTGCAGATAGCATATCTTCAAGTTTCAAAGAACAGCCCAGTGATCGTGGTACTGTTGAAGAGGAGTGGCAGTTGTTTAAAACTGCTGTGATTACTTCGGCTGCTTTGTGCTGTGGTCGTAAGCGGCTGAGTGTGGCGCAGGGTGGTGAGTAAAGGACTGCATGGTGGAACGGTGAAATCCAAGAAGCTGTCAAGGCAAAGAAGGAAGCCTATTTGCTATGGCTTGCAAATAAGTCAACTTCGAGTCGAGTGCGGTACACTGAGGCGCTAAAAGCAGCAGCAAAGACAGTATCAACAGCTAAAGCCAAGGCCCGGGAGAAGTCCGGGGAGAAATTGGAGGCAGACTATGGTTCGGCAAACAAGGTGTTCTGGCAGACCGTGCGCCGCCTCCGTGAAAAGAAGTCTCTTTCATCACAAACTATTAAGAGTTCAGATGGAAGGCTTCTGAAAACAGAGGAGAGCGTATTGCATAGGTGGAAGGAATACTTTGCATCTCTTCTTAATTCGGTGACAACAACAACTGAGGCATACGAGGTGCACCTTGGAGCGGAGAATAGTCACGGTAGTATCACTGAAACAGAAGTCAGATGGGCAATAGGGTCCCTGAAGACTGGCAAAGCTGCAGGTGATGATGAAATCCGCTCCGAGATGTTAAAGGCCTTAAATCAGGATGGTATCCTGTGGCTGAGTCGAGTGTGTCAGGCTGCTTAGATATCTGGACAGGCCCCTAAGCAGTGGTAGACAGGAATTGTGATCCCTATCTTCAAAAAGGGAGATCAGAGAGATTGCAACAACCATCGAGGCATCTCTTTGCTCAGCATTCCTGGGAAAGTGTACGCTAAGTGTCTGGAGAAGAGAAATCGGGAAATAGTCGAGTCCAAACTGTCGGGGGAGCAGTGTGGTTTCCGACCTGGCCGAAGCACGACGGATCACATCTTTGCTCTAAGGCAAATCTTTGAGAAATCCTGGGAGTATGCAAAAGAGATCTAAGCTTGCTTTGTGGATCTCGAAAAAGCATATGACAAGAGTTCCTCGGGAGAAGCTCCTGCAAGTGTTGCAAGAGTATGGAGTGGATGGGCAATTACTGGTTGCTATCATGTCTCTGTACGAAATCTCTGACATGTGTGTCCGGATAAATGGCATTAAGTCAAGACCGTTCACCGTGGGTGTTGGACTCCGCCAAGGGTGTGTACTGTCGCCCATCTTGTTCATTATCTTTATGGACTGGATAGACAGGGGCAGCCGAGGCGATGAGCGTGCTTGTGTGGGCGACTGCTTGGTGGAGAGGTTGCTCTTTGCGGAGGACCTTGTCCTGCTTGGGTCTTCTCACACGAACCTTCAGCATGCACTAGAGCGTTTTGCAGCCAAATGTGAAGAAGCTGGGATGAAGATCCGTGTGGCTGAAACCGAAGTTCTGGTTCTTTCAAGACAGCCTGCTCAGTGCGCTCTCCATGTTAGGGGAGCCTCATTGAGACAGGTGGAGAAGTTCAAGTATCTCGGGATTGCATTCACGAGTGATGGACTGCAGGAGAAAGAATTAAATGCTCGGATCGGTGCAGCAAGCTGTGTCAGACGTGAACTGTGGCGATCCGTGGTAACGAAACGAGACCTGGGTAACAAAGCCAAGCTCTCCGTCTTCAAATCTATGTTTGTCCCCATTCTCACCTATGGTCATGAGGCTTGGGTAATGACCGAAAGAGTGCGATCGCGGGTACAAGCGGCAGAAATGAGATTCCTGAGAGGTGTGTTACCCTACTAGATAGAGTGTACAGCAGCACAATGAGGGAATCATTAGGTGTTGAGCCGCCACTTCTCCGCATTGAGAGATCTCAGTTGCGCTGGTATGGCCACGTGATTCGGATGCCGCAAACTAGTCTTCCTAGGCAGTTATTATTTTCCAAGCCGGTGGGTAAGAGACCAACGGGTCAGCCTAGAACCAGGTGGCTAGACTACATGGAGAATCTGGGTTCGAGTCGCTTGGATATTACCAAGGAGGAATGGGCATGATGGCGGAAGATCGCAATCGCTGGAGATCCTCCATAGGGCTGCTGCCCCCGTGACCCTAACGGATAAGCGGGTTTGAAAAGTAAGTAAGTATTTCCTATTTTGACAAGTAAATTTATCCTTTTTTACTAATCTTCAAATTTTCAATCCAAGCTTCAGTATCTTGTGAACTTCTCAGCTCATGTAAATGTGGAGATAATAAAGCATTTACTGAGGAAGCATTACATTCTCTAGATAACCAGTCAGCAAATTTATTTTTTGTGCCAGAATATGTTTGATAATAATGTCATAATTGGCTAATTCAATGGACCAGCGAAGAAGTCCCTGATTACTGAATTTCATATTTTCCATAAAGGATAGAGGATTATGATCCAATAAAATTTCAACTGGATAAACAAGAATTAGATGTCGGAAATAGCATCATGATAAAATGATAGCTAAATCAGCTTTTTCAATAGTCGAATAGTTATTTTGAGCACCTTCAAATTTGACATTAAAAAAGCAATCTGTATCCTGTAAAACAGAACCAACAGCTTGACCAGATACATCTGTATAGAGCTGAAATGGTTTTGAATAATCAAAAGGGATAAGTAAAACAGGGTTGATAAGCTGATCTTTGACAGAATCCAATGCTTATTGACAAGCACAATCTTACACAAACTTAATTGCCTTTTCAAGTCAAATTAGTAATGGGTGCTAAGATTAATGAAAAATTCTTTATAAAAGGAAGATAAAAATTAAAAGCTCCTACCAGGGATCTTACACCCTGGGGAGGTGATAATTGTAACAAGCATTTGACTCTATCATCATCAGGCATAACACTGTGGGCATCAATATTATGGTCTAAATAACTGACTTGATTTGTACAAAGATAACATTTAGAGGGTTTCTTAACCAAATCAATATCATTGAACCTAGAAAAAACTTATCAAAGGAAATAAACATGTGATTCGAAAACAGGGGAAGATATTTACACATAATCTTGAAAATCCTGTACACCCTTACCAATAAATTCTTGCAAAGAAGTTACCATTAAATTTTGGAATAAATGGGATGAGGTTTTGCCACTCTGGGGCAATCGAGCCATCTGAAATATTCCACATGGGGATCGAAAGGCCAAATATTCCTTAAGAGAGGCTATTGCAAGAATTTTGAAATAGCCATTATTGAGATCAATGACAGAAAAAAAAGAATGTCCCTTCAAAAAAACTTTTAATTGGTGGCATCAGAAAATCAACAGAACAAGTGACTTAATTAACTTTTCTGAGACCAAGACTATTCTTATCTCACCATTCTTTTTAGGAAAAAATATGTATTGGAGAATTCCAAGGATTTGTGTTGTATCAATAATACCAGCTTGTAAAAACTCGTAGGATTCAAAAAAGACAAAGAATTTCGTACTTTTGTGAGAAAACAGTACTTTTATCTATTTTATAATCCGCAACATAATTGTTGGCACCCTTCAAAACATGTATTTCATCAGAAAAAGATATGGAAAATTCATGGACAAAATATTGTAATTTAACAAGTTGAGTTTCAGTCACATTACCATATTTAATGTCCTGAATAGGATGACCATTTACTGCAATCCCGCTATACAAAAACCCCACAATAAAACTTATTTTCGTATAATGCAAACCACATAGAGCTAACAAAATTATTAGGACCCACAAATAACCATTCATGAACTAGAGATTTAACGTTACTAGAGACGTTGTATCAGAAAAATTGTGTTCTAAATTTCCACTATTTTTATTTTTTTACTAGCAAAGGTACCCGGCGTTGCCCGGGATAATTACACATGGATGTAAACAGAACAATCTCAAAAAATTAAATTAAATTTTGCAATATCTTAAAAATAAACACAAGAAAATGCTTAGAATTAATACGGTAAAAATTCTTAATGAAAATTCGAAAAAAATCTTTTTAAAGGTTCACAATGGCTGGACCTTCCAAGGATGCCATTGCTATTTTAAATAATTTCTTACTCACGTAATCTTACCTTAGATGTATACTTAGTGCTGTTGCAATTTCCACTCTTCTCTCGATGTGTTGAAGCAAAATTTGGCCATTCATCACTTTGTGCAGTCTAGACGTCGCGGATTCTTCTATTTACTTGCTTCCCATTTGCTCAATACATCACGGAGCTAAAGGAGTGCCTCCTCTGTCGTCTTTTCACTCTTTCTCAATAGTCTGCTAACTCTCCATTATCTCCATTTACTGATCATTTTTAAAGATTTTCAAGAAATTCTTAAGTACTAAGAACTCTCTTTTCTAAGAAAAGCCTGAATAACAGGAATTCTATGCATTTTTACAAATTGAAACTTATCCATATTGCATCATCATTTTATGTTCATTGTTATAATTCTTGGAAAGGATTGCTTTATCATTGCATCATCATTTTGAGCTCATTGTTATTAGTGAATTGCGTGTTGAAACCATTGTTGATACCTATTGTTCCAAAAACTTTTATTTGCATTGTTGGTCATGAGATATATATTGTTGGTCCGTGCAGAATGTTTGTGAATTGCGTGTTGATACCATTGTTGCAAAAACTTTGTCTTGCATTGTTGGTCATGCAATATTTCTCATTAATATGCCCTGCTCTAACCATGAATATCGATTTTTTATCAATAAATATTATTTTTTCGAAATCCGAAGTAGAGAGTGACCTTCCTCATGCTTTGAAGGTCATGTATGCGAAATTTCATCAAGATCGGAATAAAACTGTAGATTTGTATAAAAAACATACAAACAAACAAACAGACCCACAAACATCCTTCTTTATATAGATAAATAGATGTTCACTATTAAAGTTAAAGATTAAAATAAATTTTACTAAGTAAAATTAAAATTATAGGCTTAAAAATATTAACTTCACAACATTAGTGAAGTTTAGTTTAAAAGGTAAAAGTTTGGCCTTATTCAAATATAGTGGACTTTAAGCTTTAAACATCATTTAAAACCGACATTGCATTGTGTTAAATTTTAAAGAAGAAAGAAAAAAATAAACTCAATTTTAAGTCGTTTAATGCATTAGTGATGATTATTAAATAGAAGTAAAAGGTCCATGAATGGCAATAGTGGTAGCGTCTTTATTTTTCAACGTGTTTCGAGATCACCTCATCATAAGGAACTATGAACGATTACAGAGTTACAATGGCTACAACACCCGATATATATGGAAGGGGTCCACCAATCAGAGAGAAGTATATATTGGTGGACTTACAGTCAAAAAGTTAAAAAATATTTACAGAAAAAATATATATAAGAATAAATGACAGGATATGTATACGTATTAAAATTAAACATTACAAATGCAACATATCTGTAAGAGCCAAATTAGTTAAAAGAACAAGATTGGATAAAAAAGCAAAAGAACCAAAGCGGTTATAAGAGACAGAAAAACCTAATAGGTTTCGAATTTGTTGGTTATATTAATTTCCGGGTTTATTATTCTGTTGACTGCATCGAGTATTGAGATCTTCTCTTTATCTTAAGGTGTTTCCTAATTACCAGGGCGTGAGGATTGTCTCCTAATTTCCTAAATACGTGAGTATTCTTTGTGGATCCTTAATGAACTTAACAACGGACACGATTCCTTGTATTTGACCAAAACTGTGTTTGTTGTCGATAAATTGGTCTGCAAACGCCAACTTGTGGTACTGTTGACCCAAGACCTCCTATGATCATTGAATCTTATATGGATTGATGTTCGGGTAGATGCCATATAGAAGCAACCACTTTAGGCATGTGAGTTTGTAGACCCTGCAAGCATTCTAGACATCATTATGTTGAATCCTCTCTTTCGGGTTTAGTAGAAAAAAGCATTTGTTTGCCGTTTTGTATGCAATTTTTAGCCCGTGATTCATGAATATGTTAGTAATCCTGGTTATTCCTGGACCCATACATGTAAAAGTGGCGTATTTAGGAGATTTAGTATAATCAACAGCATGGTCAAACATCAGGTCAGTGACAAAGCCCTTCCAATCGCAGTTATTTAAGGACCTTAAAATAATATGTGTAAAGCCTACTACCTCGCATCCGAGCGCTCGTTTAGATACATAAAGTCTCAAAACCAATCCGCCCTGTAGTCAACTGCATGTCGTCCACCTTCTACTATTTAGAAAAACAGTTTCTAACATAATCAGGAAGTTTTGCCCATAAAATAGTTGCCACACAGTGAAGAATTTTGTCCAACTAACGGACACCCTAGCAAACTTAACCATTGAGGATAATCTGACCGTTATTTCTCTTGACATCGTAAACCTTTATACAAATATACCTACTGCAGAAACCAATAATATAATCAAGGAAAAGTTGACCTCCTGCAAAGACGATGAAAACATTACGTCTGACCTTACCAACGCCCTAAATATCTTCCATGACCAGAGCTACTTAATATTCAATGAATTTTTTCTTCCATTTTTCAATTGAAAAATTATTCCTATGCTTGGAGACGTATCTCCAGTTAATAATTATTATTATTCAATGATAAGTTCTACAATATCCCAAAGGATGTATTGATGGGCTCGCCCATCAGCGCAGTCATTTCGGAATATTTCTTACAAACCCTGGAAGAAGAGCATTTCATCCCACTCCTTGAAGATGGAACAATTGTATATTAAAAGAGGTACGTTGACCGGGAGAAGATACTCTCATTGCCTTCAACCGGGAGAAGATAAACGCGATGCAGATCCTGAATCATTTTAACGGTTACCATAACAATATCTCCCATACCATGGAAGAAAAAAAGAAAACTCAATTAACTTCCTAGACTTGACACTGACTAAAAACTACAATACCAAAAAACTGGAATTCTCAATATACAGGAAGCCTACAGCCACCTCTAATATAATCAGTTTAGAAACAAACCAACCACCGCAGTATAAAAACACGGCCCTTAACCCCTGCAGTCAGCATGTCGGAAAAATTTTACATCAGACTTACCTATCTTTTATTTCATGTACATTACCGCTAGCGTTGTGTCACTTTGTGTGAAGTATTATATATGCTGCTTCTTTCTTTTCAAAAATTATCAGCAGCCTACACTGCTAATTGTAGCCACCTTTATTGCCTTGTTCTAATGTGTATGCTGGCTTCAACAATCGAGAGATTTGGTCAGTTTTCAATAATTTGTTTTATCGGTAAAATACTTTTCACACATGTTCTAAATAAATATAGCAGTAATTCTAATTATAATAAAAATATGTTGAGCATAACAATTCAATCTGTAATAACAAATTCATGCGAATAGGCCATGCTGACTTTTGTATGTTATTTCATATACGGTGAACTAGTGTAGCAGGGAATGGAGCAGTTTGACACAAAGAACTTGGGGAATGGAGTGAGTAAGCCAATTTGATATAAATTATTAACTCTTCACTTAGTGATATTTCCTCTTAATTTTTATTATCAGGAAGTATGCGTGTGCAATTTCTATATAGTGTAGCGGTCCGCTCGATGATCTAATTCACCTAACACTACAAATCAT
>JAHWFO010084236.1:159009-177160 GCA_023313115.1 Rhysida immarginata
TTAGTATATTTTATTTAAAGTTCAGTGGATCAAACAAAATTTTTTTTTTTTTATTTTTTTATTTTTAAAACAGTCTGGTAAGAGATAGCGGACGCTATAATAGATATGCGTAAAAATAAATCTAATTTTTTTGTAAAATGATAAATGGAAGTATCTCTGTTTATTTTTTAATAAATTAAGAAGTAGCTTGGCTTTTTTTTAACGCAAGACATCGACTGTTTAAATGTTTTTTAAACTTTCAAAAATTAACTTATCAAATATTTTCAAGCTCTGCAATTTAGCCAGATGAGCCAGACCCCCCTTCACAGATTATTCGTGCAGTTTTGGTAGTGTAATATTTGTTGAATGTTTAGCTAGGAATAAAAGTTTCACTGGAAAACTATATACTCTCATTAGAATATTTGACACAGTAATACCACAAACTATTTCATAGTAATTAGTTAGCAAAATTCATGGGATAGTTACTTAATATCTAGTCCGGCCACCTCTGGCCCTGTGGAGGCAGCAATACGGCGTGGTAGTGAGTCTGCAAGTCCCTGGTACACTTCTGGAGGCAGTTGACACCAGATAGTCTGCAGAGCCGAAGATAGTTGCTGCCCATTCGTAGGCGGATGATCCAGTGCCCGGGGCCTGACTTCAACAGCATCCCAGATATGCTCGATGGGATTCATGTCAGGGCTCTGGCTGGCCAGCTTAATCGTTGGACCTCTCCTGCATGTTCCTCGAAACATTCGCGGACTACATTGGAGCGATGTGGTGGAGCATTGTCATTTTGAAAGACTGCTACGTCGTAAGGGTGTTGAAATGTCAAAAACGGGTGCAGATGGTCTCCGATGAGTTGATGATACCGTGGACCATTCAACGTTTGGTCCAGGAAAACCAGAGGGCCCAGTCCAAACCAGGAGAATGCACCCCAGACCATCACTGACGCCCCACCATCCTGCACCCCCACCTGTTGGCATGCGGGATCCATCGTGTCGTGAGGTCTGTGCCTTACATGGTGCATCTTATCTGCGTGGTACAGTTGATAACGTGACTCATCTGACCATATGACGTTACGCCAATGTTGCAGAGTCCAGCCAAGATGGTTGGTGGCAAATGCACGCTGGAGTGTCTGATGACGCTGGATAAGCATTGGCACCCGTGTAGGGCGACGGCTACCAAAACCGAGGGCATGCAGATTCCAACGGATTATCCACCGAGGGACGTTTCTAGTGCGGCCAGTATTGAACTTGTCTGTGATTTGCTGCACTGTTACGCTCCTGACTCTCTGAATCATTCGTCCCAGGTGTCGCCGGTCACGATCATTCAGGGCAGCTGGACGCCCGATATAGTGCCTGTTGTGGATTGTGATGCCTTCATCCAGCCATTCCCGATACACCCTGGAGAAAGTTGAGCAGGGAAAGCCAAATTCCTTCACCACTGCCGAAATGGAACTTCCCATGCGTTGGGCACCTACTAATATACCCTGTTCAAAAGACATCAACTCGCGACGACGAGCCATTTCTGATTAATCACTTATCCAAGCTCTTCCCACAACGTCTAATGGTCGATTCCAGAATTTGTATCCCTGTGAATTCGTGAGCCATGCCCATCCATCACTGTGCTTGCTATTCCATGAGTTTTGCTAACTCAGTGTATATTATTACACTTAAAATAATTTGTGCAATTGTAAAATAATCAGTGTTAAATGATGGTAGAGATACTATAGCTATGTTTCAACTAATGAAATAATTAGAGGCGATATGCTACAAACCCGGAATCCCTGGTAAGAATCCAGGTAGCGGATTTTTTTCCTTTTCTCTTTCTTCTGTTTATAAGTGCTGAGGTTGCTGCATATTGAGAAAAACTTGAAATTCACTCAACAGTTCCATTGTATGGAGTGTATTATGCAAACAAAGTTGGTCTATGAAAAAAAGTAAAGTAGCACGGTGTTTAGTACAGGACCACAATTGTTTTAGATATTTTCATACAAAGTGAACTGATAGATAGTTGGCCTTTTTATTATATATATTTAAGTTATAATTACTGTAATTTATGTTAATTGTAGTTACATTAATATTAAATAAATGTTTGAAATAGTACAACCATTGAATCATGGTGTCGATTTTTTCATACATTTTTATATTTACATTATTATTTTTCAAAAAATTATAATAAAAACATAGAAATGTTTCTTTTAAAACCAGAAGTTAATGAATGAGAAATAAAAATGTTTTCAAAAAAAAATAGTTAAGTTAACTACCTTTTTGATCGTGCACTGTCATACCCTATCACTGCTAAAGACAGAAATGAAGAACTAAGGCTTACTTACGATGCGGCAAAAAAAATGATTTCAGGGACCAAGTCACACAAAATTTTTTCCGAAGAACGAGACGAGTACTAGATTCACGCAACCATGCTCTGGACCGTACCATTGAATCTCCGAAATACGCCACTTATATGGGTCCAAAATAACCAGGATTACTAACATATTCAAGAATCACGGGCTGAAAA
Organism: Rhysida immarginata; assembly: GCA_023313115.1. NCBI lineage: Eukaryota > Metazoa > Arthropoda > Chilopoda > Scolopendromorpha > Scolopendridae > Rhysida > Rhysida immarginata. Next base: position 161,506 of record JAHWFO010084236.1, read on the forward strand.
TTGCATACAGAACGGCAAACAAATGCCGTTATCTACTAAACCCGAAGAAGAGGATTCAACATAATGATGTCTACAATGCCTGCAGGGTGTACAAAATCACATGCCCAACTTGTGGTTGCATCTATGTGGGTTCCACCAGAAGGCCATTCCGTATAAGATTCAATGATCATAGGAGGTCTTGGGTCAACAGAGACCACAAGTCGGCCTTTGCAGACCGCATTATCGACAACAAACACAGCTTTAGTCAAAGAAATCATGTCCGTTGTTATGTTCATCAAGGATACACAGAGAATAATCACGTATGAAGCCCTGGTAATTAGTAAACACCTCAAGACAAATAAAGAGAAGATCCTAAACAACCAAATCAGTTTTGAAAAAAAACCAATACTCGATGCAGTCAACAGAATAATAAACCCGGAAATTATCATAACCAACAACATCATAGACGAAAGCTTTTAGCTTTTTTTGGCTTTTATATCCGCTTTGGTTCTTATATCCACTTTCTTACTTTTTTATCCAATCTTGCTATTTTAACTAATTTGGTTCCTATGTTGCATTTGTAATGTTTAATTTTAATACGATTACGTATCCTGTCATTTATTCATATATATTTTTTTCTGTAAATATTTTTTCGGTAAATATTTTTTGTAAGTCCACCAATCAGAGTTATATATTTTTCTCTTATTGGTGAACCCCTCCCATATATAGGTAGCCATTGTACTTCTGTAGCCGTTCATAGTTCCTGATGAGGAGGTGATCAATATGAACAATAAAGAGACTACCAATATTGCTGTTCCTGGACCTTTTCCTTTTATTTAATAGTCAAGTCAGTAATATACATCAGAATACAACCTTTGGATAAGTCTTGATTTGCAGATAAGAATATAAGACCAACAAGTCTTTTTTAAAAAATCTTAGTATATTTTTTGATTTGCATGAAAATAATGAAAATAACCGTTTAACTAAGTTATAATCCTAGAACAATATTTTGTCCGTATACAAAGCAAAATCCTAATAGGGAATTCAAAATAAATTAAATAGACAACCTTCTTTTATAAGGAAAGCATTTCCAAACAAAAATATCTGAATAATAAGAATAATAAAGAAGGCTTTCAAAGCCAGTAGAATAATATAAGTAAGAAAAATATGTATCGCTAAAATGTAAAGAAGACACTGTGATGGAAATTACCAATATTCATGAAGAAATAGCTGTGTGGCCTGAGGAAAATATAAAACGCAAAGTTAAATTGCCTGAGGAATATATGCTAAAGAAATTAGGATTACAGAGACATAAAATAAGGCTCGTAGTGAACAGCAGCGTGAAAAGCTTACAAACATTCGCATACAAATATTTCAAGAGAAAAGCATTAAACATTATGTTTGAAAACTAAAAATTGTGAATCAAGAATACACTATATTTTTAAGTGTATCCTACATCAGATTTTAACTTTTCCATTTCAAGACTGAAGTTTGGTTAGGCAAGCTCTACATATTTAAGACGAGAAATTGGCACGCTACACTTTCGAATTTAAGTATTTACATAGTTTGAAATCTCTTTAGTACAAAATGACATTAATTATAACAAAGGAAAAGTCAGTTCCAATTAAATTTTAAAGAAAATTGACTACTCTACCCTACTATATCAAAGTTACAAAAATGGGCAAAAACTAAAATAACCCCCTCCCTTGAAAAAATAGGTAAAGAAAATTTAGTAATCCATTACAATCAAAAGGAGGAATGGAAGAAGTAGTATAGGGGTGAGTGGGCCACCATGGGACATGGTCCACTATGAGACATTGTTTTTTAACTAAAATTTGAGCTTTTTTGAGACAGCAATGCCATCTCATGATGGCCGTAGTAACTTCATTTCCCATGATTCAATTCAAATTTGTGTTGCTGTATTGGAAGCATGGTTTCACGATTGACTTTGGCTGACAAATACGTGACATTTTTTTCTCGTCGACACATCAAACACAGATTGAACACAAACTATCGTTTCTGTAGGTAAGTTTCTACAATAGTTTACATTCATATGGTATGCATTATCATTGATGAAAACGATGTCTGAACCAGTCTTTCTGTATTTGAGTTTCACCTAATCTTATGATAAAATGTAATCTGGGCCACCATGAGACGGGTTAGTTGGGCCTTCATGAGACAAGCCTCATTGAGGCCCAGCCCTACAAATGCATCATCTGGACCTGCCAACATCCATGAAATTGTTCCAGTTCCTTTGGAAGACATTCCCGACACAGCAAGCACATCATGTTCTGCTACCCCATCACTGCCTACATCACCAGCTCCTCATAAAAAGCTGGGCTAGTTTAGGGTCACACCTGAAATGCTAAAGGGTTACCCGAAGGTGGAGGAACAAAGAAAACGAAAAAGAAGACAACCACTAAAGAGTTGTATTGTCACGGACACACCAGAAAAAGAGAAGATTAAAAAACGAAAGCTGGAGAAGAAAAACAAAACCCCCTCCAAAAAGATGAAAAAAGATCAGAATCCCGAACCCAATGATGAAAACTTTTACATTGATGCAGATGATAAACTTCCTGTTGACACAAGCGGTTCGCTTGCCAAAGAACCTGAAGTGAATGATTTTGTCCTTGTTCAATTCTCGGGCAAAAAAAAGTATTGTCCCCAAAAGACTCAGATGGAGATTTTGAAGTTTCTTTTTAAAGAAGAACCATGAAGCAAGCAGATTCTTTTGTTTTTCCACGAATTGTTGATATGGCAAGTGTCTCAGATGAGGACATTAAGATGATTTTGCCCAAACCTAGGTTTCTTGGCAATACGAATCGGTTGAAAAAGTTCTTTACCTTTAACGTTAGCTTAACTATATTAGATTTGCGATAATAATGTTAACAAAACATGATTCAAAGTGTTCTTCGCTGATTTAGAGTCTTCATTTACATGTTTAAGAAAGTTAAGGTTTTCTAAAAATAAACATTTTGTTAGTCTCCTATTAATAAAAAGATGTTTTTACCTTTTGAATATTGTCATGTTATGATCATATAGAAAAATTTTCAATCAGATTGTAATAAAAATAAACGAATTAAAAATTAAAATAAATTTTTGTCTCATTGTGTCCCACTCTCCCCTAAATAAAAACTATAAAAGTATTTCGATAGGTAAAGCGTCCTAATAGAATTTAATTTTAGCCCCAATAGGATTAAATTGGCACACAACAGGTAATAGGCACTAAAAAGCATTTAAAGAGGTCAAAATTGATAGTTACTCCCGGAGAAGAGATAATCTGGCAGCGCCACATGAATCTCAGTCAAAGTCAATCAGGAAATGTCCATCTTGACAGAAGTGGGAAAATGTAAAAAGGCTTACATATCCATTTCAATAGAAAACAGAGATTATCAGGCTTATCAGAAATTAAAAGTGGAAAATGAATGCTGAAGTGGCCAATGTAGATGGTGTTTCCCACTGTTGGAACTAGAGCCGATGATATGGCTCCAGACGGGCAGCCTTAGATCTTAAAAATGTCAAGGTGCAGATGCCTCAAAAGAGGCTCGTTCCATCGATCTCGAAGGGATATATGAAGAGGTGCGAGATGTTATTCGTGTTCCCTTCGATGACCTTAAAGGGACGGGTAATTGACAGGTCAGCATCAGCAGTGAAAGGTCTCATATCAGATAGAAAGACTGGGTAGCCAAAAATGATGAAAAATGAGATTGGAAAGCACACAAGATGTCAACGTCGGTTTCCATTGTCCCATTCTCTACCACCAAACGATGGCACCTCTTCTTATTGGCGCGATGCCTCTCGTCAGCTAACACAGCTGACGACATATTCCGTATTTCAGATGCCCAAGACAGTTTAGCTCTGAGAGCTGCGCCGGTGGCCCTGCGGATCATTACAGCTTTGACCTCGCCCTTCACCTGATGGATATCATCAGCATACTCGCCCTTCGGGTGGAAGAGCGGAAGTGGCGCAGGATTTCTTGTAGCATGAGGAGATGGCGTCGATTGCATCTAACAGCGTCGCGCCCAATCTTTCTGAAAAAACGACGGATCTTGGATTTAAGAGAAAGTCACGAAGCTAGCGACGCAGGCAGGTTGTGAAGATGTCTTTCCACAAACCAAACAAACATTCTCTTGTATTTATCGCTATCAAGCAGAGTAACGTTCAAATAAGGGCCTGCAGAGGAGCCTGGGAATAGAGGGTTCCAAGACCACTTGATGGCACTGTGGTTAGAAAACGAACATGGAATGACCTCCATGGAACCCGGAGCACCACCGAAAGTTGCGTCTACGAGAAAAACGTCCAGCCACGAAGACATAGAGGGCCCTTGATGAAAGTTGGACCCACAGGCTGGAATGAGAAGAACACGCCCATAGATCAAATAGTGCATTCCACTGGCACAACTGGTGAACACACCCGGACGAAAAGATGTCATTCTCATCCGGATGGCAATTGAGGTCCCTAGCAACCACTACAGGCAAGGACGAGCACAGATAAAATCTAGGTCTTCAAAGAATGTCCGTTTCTCTGTTAATAAACACGGCGCGTACACATTAAGCCATTGGAATTTGAGACCAAAGAAATTACTCTGCACTCGCTGTCAAAGACACAGTTCGACACCATGATGCAGGGCAACCCACCTGTGGCAAAGATGAGATGATGAAGAACTGCGCAGATGGATATTGACTGCGAAGGCCAGGGAGGATAGCATACTGTTGAGAAGCAGCAAGCATTACCTCTTGAAGAAGGACGAGGTAATCTTCTGGCATCTGGCCTGTACGGGGCAATAAAGGATGACAAAATCGATTGCTTGAAGGACGAGCCGAGGGAACGAACGTTTATTGAAAAGACTTTTGCTGCGAAATTAATCTGATTGAAGCTGACCTGTATCTGAAGGAGACTTGAGCCTCCACGACGAGGGAGGAGGCTCAGAAGTCTTCTCTCTAGGGGAACGAGTAGGTCTCGAAGAGGAAGAAGGGCTGCGATGATGATGGTCTGCGCAGCTGTCTCTTTCAGAAGAAGAGGACACATGAATCCGTCCCTTTTGCTAAGATGACATCATGCCTTTTTCTTTCCAGGGCTCTTAGGCGTCACAAGAACATACCGCTGAGCTGATGCCGATGGCTTGGAGGTGCAAGCAGATGATGAAATTTTTACAGGCGCAGGCGCACAGGCGATTCGCAGAGACTGCGACGCCGATGAAAGCGCAGGTGGACGAAGAGATGGAAACACCAAACCAAAGCATAACGAATCGTCTGCAATGACTTCAGCAGAGGTACCGTCTTCCAACGTCGGGTAAACACATGGCGAAGGAGAAGGAGAGATGGACTCACAAACCATACGAGGCCGAGGAGCGGGAGGAGGTGGCATTTCCTTTCCAGGCGTCGTGGGAAGAGGCGACGATGGTGAGGCAGCCTTCGACTTCCTCGGTTAAGGACGAGGCATAGTTGCTCTGCTAGGCTCAGTTGACTTGGCCGATGTGAAGTCAAAGTGCTGGCAGCTGGGACGACATCCCTCGAGTCGGTGGCATTGGGGCTGCTAGTAGTGCGCCTGTCCTCTCCAGGCACTAATCGTATTTGCCGACGATTTTCTTACAGACGTCGCAATTCTTCAGGAGAGGACAGTCCTTCCGGACGTAAGAGGACTTCTTGCACCACCAGCAGCACAGCCTCTGACCCTTGTAGAGCACGAAGACACATTCTCTGCGCAACATAAGGGAGTCAGGGATGTCTTTCTTATGGCGCATGTCCAACAAAATATCACCATTTTTCTGCAAAGGAAACTCGGAATACTCTGGTAGAACACTCGTAGAACCATTTTTTCCTCCCCATAATCGGATATGTAGTCCTTCAGGTAGGATTCCGCCATCAGCAGCGAGGCTCCCCGGACATGGACTTTGAGATGTGCATATAATCCCTCGACTGGGTGTTGGTTTGTTCCTTAATCAATCACAGGGCTCAGAAGAATGCTTATGCAGGCCCAGATAGTGATGAATAGGTTATGAATAGGGGGCTGTTAGGTATTCTGGTCCAGTCGGCTAGAAAAAGTGTTTTTGGATTCAACAACAAATAGTATCCTATTGGAACGACCCTCAGAGCTACAATTAGGGCTTAGTGACGTAACGAAGAGACCTTCACGGGAATCGTTCTTGGAACTCAGTGAAGAATACGGGTTGGTCGACCGACCCCTAATCGAATAGATCGATAAAGTGATCGCAACGTTGGTACAGAGGATGGTGCCAGCTTCATTGTTGAAAAAAGAAGCTACTATCCTGGTTATCCGTTGATTGGATTTCGAAATTGATGCGAGTACGGAGGGAATTAGAACAGATCAACGAATTCGACAAGGCACCCCGGAGATAAAACTATGGAAAGCATACGACGTCGAAGAGTTCCTTAATGGAGGACTGGTAAAATTTTCACTCGGCGTATGACATTACCTGATACTAGATGTGGCGCGAATGTGACAACTACAAACAGAAGTGCTGAAAAGGATCAGGCAGCCACGCCCTAATATCCCGAGCCAACTGAAAGAAATCCTAAACATGATGTCCTATGATTAGAGGAATGATATTGATTTCTACTTCTAGATCTTGAAGTAAGGCCGTAATCAACCATATAAAAGACGAAGCACTGAAAGTGGTATGCCTGGATTAATGCCAGAAGACGTAATAGCTAGGGTTGCCACCACCTTTTGTGACATGCCAAACTGGATAGCTTGTAAATGGTGGTTGAAGCAACAATCCTACCGGGGTACGACAGATTTTGATGAGAAAAAGAAATTGATGCGCCGACGCTAAAGATGCGACGAAAAATTTAATGCGTTCGTGATTGACTTGGTTCGATGGAATGCACAGTTGGTGCATCATTTCCAGGAAGATGAATTATTGAATATGATCTTTGATAATGTTTGGTCAGGAATAAGAGCGAAAATACGTCGTATTCAGTTTAAAAACATGCAAGAATTAGAAGAATTACTGGACTCTATACCAATAAAAAGAAGACGTAAAACAGTTATGGGCGCCACAAAAGATGGAAAAGCATACGTCAGAAGCAACGCCATGGGTTTACTAGGTTTGACAATAAACAAAAATGAACCTCGAAAAACATATAACACGCGAATATTCTACAGGATACGAGTGACCTCTAAAGACCCATGCATGCCAAATTCGAAACCCTCATGACAAAGTGGGTGCGAGACAACCGGAGTCCCAATTAGAATTATTGGCCAGAGTGAAACCACTAAAAATGGAAGAGGCCAACAATGAGGGACTTAGTCCGAGAGGAATAACACATATGGGAGTCGTGTTAAAACCGACCGAAGGCGGGCTATGGATAGAACCAATTACCCTAGAAGGGAGAACTTTCAGATGTTTAGTGGAACCCGGCGCAAGCATATCATTGATAAACAATCAAGTGGCTACCAAACTGGAGGGCATCCAGGAATAGAAAACATGATGAAGACCACATTACATAGCCCAATTAGCCCAATTAGCCCAATTAGCCCAATTAGCCCAATTCAGTGGCTACCAGACTGAATGTCATCCCTTGTGTTGGTTTGTCCTGTAGTGCTATTATTGGGATGGATTTTTTACATCTGTGGGAGCTACAATTAACGGTCCCCAGCAATCTTTGTGGCGAATACTGTCATCATATCCAAGAAAAAGCGAATATCCCCGATTTGGAAAGGCAATTCCTAAATAAGATCAAGATACAAATGGGTCAGATAACCACAAAATTCCCGAATTACCTGCTACGGAGGATGCTCCTCCTGTATGCGTCCTCCCATATTATTATGCACCTGCGAAGCTTGACATCATTCGCACCCTAGTCAGAAACATGGAAGCCCAAAGGGTGGTACACCGGTGCGAATAGGCGTGGTCCCTGCTCTATTTTCTAATTCAAAAAGACAAAACCAAAGAAACGCTGTTTGTTGTCGACGCCCGAAAACTAAACCAGATCACGAAGGCCATGAGTTATTATCCTTTGCCTTCGGAACACATCCTTCGAAAGCTCAACCGTGCTAGATTAATTTCGATGTTAGGTCTTCTACGAGCATGCTGGCAGGTTCAGTTATCATCAGAATCACGGGAGAAGATGCATTCATGGTTCCGGGGATGAATACCTACTGTTACCAGGTCGTGCCCTTCGGGATCAAGACTGCACCAAGCCCTCGACCCGTCAGTGGAGCCTGAGTTCTTTTATTATGTCTATGACATAATCACAGCTACTGCCGATTACGTGTGCCACCTTAAAACGCTCAGACTAGTCTTCGATCGACTATTACGTTACAATTTATGAGTCAACTTCGACAAATCATCATTCTTCTGCACAGAAATCAATTGGGGTTTTTTGTATCGTTTGTATACGCGTGGGTTAAAAATTTAGTGTTGACAGGCTGTGGTATAGTGTGTGTGTGGAATACCCAGCGGCAGAGAAACGATAGAAGGAATGTGTACTTTGTTAATTCCCCAAATGCGTTTTGTTTCGTGAGCAAGATCCGTATATACAGTAATTTTGTTAATGTAGTCTTTTGTAATTTCTGTTTTGGGTATGGAGAAATGAATTATGTTGATCACTTTGTTTTGCTTATCTATTAATGCAATGTCTGCTCTATTAAAAGGGATAGTTTTGTCAGTGATTATAGCTCTGTCAAAATATAGTTTATGAGAGGACAGTGCCTGGGATATATTGACAATAAAAGCAGAGGACCTGGCAAAGCCCGGGATAATTATACATTTAGGTAAGCAGAACCATCCTAAGAAATTAAATTATCATTCGAAATTGGTTAAATAATAATGCAATCTATACATCACAGAGCCAATGGGATATCCATTCCAATAAAAATCCGACAGAGAGGAATTCTAGTTGATATACTGAGACTTTATTTTTTTTTTTTTTGACTTGTCTCAGATTGAGACGATCTCCATCTTCACCACAGGGGAACATCACTGGATATTTTATGACCAAGTTTTTTCTACATTTGACGTATACCCTCTTGCTCTATACCCTCTCCCATTGTTCATTTGTTTCTAATACCCGTATAAATTTTTCTGTGTTTGCTACAGAGTTTCTCTAACCGATACTCGTTCTTTCTCTATCCTTTCCAGGAACATAAACTTGTGCCAGTCGTCTGGATGTTTGATAGGGAGCTCAAGGAAGACACCTGTAACACTTTTCTTCCACATTAGATGCTGCCTTATTTATGTCCTGTAACTGCATCGTCATTTTATGCTCATAGTTATTAATTCTTTGAAACGAAAGTTCAATCATCGCACTATCATCATCTCAGTTTCAAAAATATTAAAATTCACACAGAATATATTCAAAATGTTTTATTTAGTGTTTGGATCTGCTTAGCTACCAATTAAGCTAGGTTCTTAATTAACCAAGCGTGGTTCTTTGTCTTTATGATAAAATATTTAAATATGTTAAAAATACACAGATGAAAACGACTAGAATTAATAGAGTATAAATTAATAATGAAAATTTTCGAAAAATTTTTAAAAGGCTCACAATTGATGAACCTCTCCAAGTATGCCACTGCTAGGCTACATAATTTCTTGGTCACATAATCTTATTTTAGATGTACACTTGATGTTGTTGCAATTCCTACTCTATTCTCGATGTCTTAAAGCAAAGCTTGACCACTCATCACTTTTTGTAATCTGGCAGTTTCGATTCTTCTATTTACCTGCTTACCATTTGCTCATTACAGCACGGAGTTAAAAGAGTGCTTCTTTAGTCGTATTTTTAATCTTTCTCAATAGTTTGCTAACTCTCAATTATCTCCAGTTCATGTTCATTTTTTTAAGATTTTCAAGAAATTTTTGAATACGAGGGCGTTTTGAAAAGTAATGCCTCCAAGGCTGTAATTTTTTTTATTTGTTAACCGATTTTAAAAAATCTTTTTATATCTGATACTTAGATTGGTCCTCTATGCAATGCACTGTTCACTTTTCGACATAGTCCATATCCGTTTCCACGCATTGCGCCGACGACTGACTAGTTGGCTGAACCCGTCGGAGAGGAATTCCGGAGTTGTTGTTGATACCAGGATTGTACGGCAGCGCTTACTTCGCCGTTAGAACCAACTCATGTCCCTTAAGGGGCTCTTTCTTCTTTGGGAAACGGCGAAAGTGGCAAGGTGCAAAGTCTTTCATCTTTGAAATTTAGTCATTCAACTTTGAACTACAGGTGCTGCAACGCTTCTGATGTGTGGCGATTCCTGTGCGGGTGGACGTTATCGTACTCCAGAAGAGGGTCTAAAGTAGCCATTCAATCCTGGTGTCGACAACAACTCCAGAATTCCTCTCTGACGGGTTCACACAACAAGACACGCATTGGCGCAATGCGTAGAAAGCGATGGGGAATATGTCAAAAAGTGAATAGTGCATTTCATAGAGTACAAATCTAAGTATCAGATGCAAAAAGAATTTTGAAAATCGATTAACAAATAAAAAAATTACAGCCATAGAGGCATTGCTTTTCAAAACGCCCTTATACGAAGAACTCTCATTTCTAAGAAAACCCTGAATAACAGGAATTTTATTCATTGTTACAAATTGAACTTATCAATATTGCACAAACTTTAGTTTGTTGGTCATGAGGTATATGTTGTTGATGCTTGCATAGTGTTGGTGCATTGCATGTTGATACCATTGTTTTTACCTATTGTTGCATAAACTTTCTTTTCATTTTTGGCATGAGATTTCTACTGCTGTTCCGTGCAGAGTATTTCTGAATTACATGTTGATATCGTCGTTAATAAATATATTTTGACAAACTTTACTTGAATTGTTGGTCCTGAGATATTTCTCATTAATATGCTTTGCCTTCATAATGAATATCGATTTATTATCGAGAATTACATTTTTTTCGAAATCTGAGGTAGACAATGATCTTAAAACATGCTTTGATGGTAAAATATGCAAAATATCAACAAGATCGGAATAAAACTGGAGAATTGTATAAAAAACAAACCAACCCAACCACAAAGAAACATCCTGCCTTATATATATAGATAGAAGGAGTAGGAATGTCCCTAAGCTTGTGTATAATATACGAAGTTGACTATCAGGTTATGTCTGTGTACATATCTGTATACGTGAATATTTTGGAACTGGTTTTGACGTGTTGGATGGTTTCCTGTGTAATAAAGCATTTCCTGCAAGGCCCATCAACCGAATGTTTGATAATGTTTTCTGTATCTTAACCTGTTCTTGTATGGCAATCATGGTTCCTTCAGTTAGACTTCCTTCACTCAACGTAAACTTCCTCGGTTTTTTGTTGATATGCGGCTGGTTGAGGTCAGATGGATGCCTTGCAGTTGCTTTTCTAGCCATGATTGAAATAAGTGCATGTTGACGAATATTATGGATGTTTGTACGCTGTTCAGATTCAAAGAGTGCTGTTCAGATTTGACGTAATAGAATTCTCTGACCGACTTAGATTGTTTCTGATGTATATCTGTTATATCAATAAGACATCTGCCTCCCACTGAACGAGGCAGGGTGTGTATTTCAATAGCTGCTTGTGGATGGTGCTTTCTGTGCTTTGTAAGCAGTTTACATTCTTTCCTTTCAAGTCCCTCAAGATCTAGGTGCGTCCATTGTATAACTCTAAATGAGTAGGAGAATATTGGCGTGACATAAGTATTGACAGCCTTGAATAAATTTCTGGAATTTAAATGCGTTTTAAGTATTGTCTCTAGCCTATGAAGATATAGTTTAGTGAAAGTGTTCTTTTTGTGTTTGTGCTCCAGGTGCTTGGTTTGCTTTGGAAAATTCGTTATTTTTATATAGCAGCAATGTCATCTCGTTCAGCTAATGAGAAGCCCGCTTCCCTAAGTACTCCATTTTAAATGTGAATGGTTTTGATGTGTCCATATATTCTGTAATATGTTGATTGTGCTGCTCATGTCTGGCGTGTGTTTTAATCTTCTTAAATAACTGTCTGAGGCGTTTAATATTATTATTATGATTATGATTATTATTATTATTATTATTATTATTATTATTATTATTATTATTATTATCATTATTATTATTATTATTATTAATATCAACAGTTTACTTGATTTATGTTTTATTATCGATTCTTTTGTAAACTGTTGCGTAAGACGAAAGGCGGCCTTATATACCAAACCCACTGGAATAAGAAGGGAAGAAGGTAAGCTGTTCTCGCGTCTGGAAGATTCTACACTGTTCAAGGGCTCCGAACACATAAATTGTCTGAACATTTGATAGCTAGCTCAAGGGTACCCTATGTATCTTCCTCAAATACTCATTTCCTGCTCATTTTTAATAATTAGTTTGGTTGGTTCAGCAGTTGGCAATGTAACTGAATATTCTCTCATTCCAGGAACTTAAAAATATTCTTGATTATCACCACAACCGATTTCATGGCAACAAAATATCCTTAACCTTGATGTGGAAATATATGGCAACAATAACTTAGTTGAAGCAACTCTCTTTCTGAGTGGCAGTGGATTTCATGGTCGTTTGTGCCTGTGTGCTCTTTATATGTATAAAGGGGAGCACAACAATTAATTGATGCAATTGCGCTCTGCTTAGATGTCTTGAAGGTAAACTTGGGCATTCATCACTTTCATGATCTAGCAATCGCCGTTTCTTGTACTGACGCACACGAAAGTCTACAAGAACAAATAAGAACAAAACGGGGCAATAGACCCCGAATAAAAACAAATAAAAAAGAAAATAAAGTAATTTTTAAAAATAAAAATATATCATAACCGCCAAAAAATAAAAGTCTAATAATTATTCTCATCATTAAAATGCTAGCATACTCAGCCATAAAAATCAAAGCAAAACCACCACCACTATATTCAATATTAAACCCAGAAACTAATTCAGATTCACCTTCAGCAAAGTCAAACGGAGTTCGATTAGTTTCAGCTAATATAGTAACAACCCATAATAAAAATAAAGGGAAGAGTTATATTAAATATCAAAAATCCGATTGATATAAAGTCAAAAGATTAAATCTATAGCCCAAACCTAAAATTATAAAACAAACCAGGCTAATAGCTAATCTAACCTCATATGAAATAGTTTGGGCAGTTGAACGCAAGCAGCTTAGAAGGGCGTACTTGGAATTAAAAAACCAACCACAGCCCATTAGAGGATATACACCTTATCTAAGAATACATATTAAAAATAGGAAACCCTAATTTAAATCTAATAATCCCCCCCCCCCTAAGGAAATAAAATTCAAATAATAAAAGAAAGTATAATTCTAATTACAGGACCCATTTAATAAGGAAAGAAGTTTCTAGTAGTAGGACAGGTATTTTCCTTAGTAAATAATTTGATAGCATCAGAAAAAGGTTGTAGAATACCCACAATACTAACCCTATTAGGACCCTTACGAATCTGTAAATACCCTAATAAATTACTTTCAAGACTTGTTAATAAAGCCACCCCAACTAATACACAAACCATTAGTAAAACCCTTATAAACAAAATAAAAGGGTTTAACCCATATATGGAACTTAACTCCATCACAAAAAATTGTTATTTTAAGAAACTTCTATTAATTCTAAATTAATCACATAATTATGCTAAACATTTTATAATATATTAAAAATAAAAATAATTAAACATACATATAATTATATAAGTAAAATTTACTGTAGTTAGGTCCTCACGTACTACAACCACTAAATAAAAACAGTGGATAGAAACCGACCTGGCTAAAACCGGTCTGAACTCAGATAATGTAGGATTTTAATAGTCGAACAGACTACCTTTTTTAACTCCTGCGCCAAAAAAGAACGCTAATCCAACATCGAGGTCGCAATCTTAATCATCGATAAGAACTCTAAGATAAAACTACGCTGTTATCCCTAAGGTAACTTAGACTATAATCATTAATAATGGATCATAAAACCTTATAAAAAGACGTGTTATACAAATGTTTAATAATTGTTGTCGCCCTAAATTGACAAATAAAACTAACATAATCAATATGCATATATAGCTCTATATGGTCTTCTCGTCCATCTGCAGAATGTCAGCATTCCTACTAACAATTCAACTTCAAAAATAAAATCAAGAAAGCCACCCCCTGTTAGACCTTTCATTCCAGACCACATTTAATAGACTAATGATTATGCTACCTTCGCACGGTCAAAATACCGCGGCCATTAATTATACATAGAGCAGGCCAGACTTATTATAAAAATTCAAAAAGACATGTTTTTGTTAAACAGGCAGGAAGTGTATTGTCGAGTTCCTAAATTTTATATCATAAATAAAAATTAAACAATATTAACCTTACTAATCTTTTCATTATTTTTAAAAATTTTAAATTAATTTAAATAGTTAAGTATAATAAAATAATAAAACAAATGAAAGAAAAATAAAATATAAATTCCTTAAAAAAAAAGCCAATTCCAAGCCTATTTTCAAATATAAAAAGAAAATTATAAAACTATTAAGCTTATCCCTAATAGTATAATTATTTATTTAAATAATTCAATTAAATTGAAGCCCTAACAATCAGATATCACAATTAACGTTTAGCATTTCACCCCTATTGAAAAATTATAAAAATTCTAAAACATTACTTAATATTAAACAATAGCTCTAATCGATTCGGGATATGATAATAATATCTTATATTTTTAAAAGCCCTGATACAAAAGGTACAAATACCAACTATTACTACCTAAAATAATTTTATTTCCTTCACAGTACTATTCACTATTATAGCTGTCCAATTTCTATAGTGTATACTAATAAAAAGATCATTCTTAAAATCAACCTAATAAATAAATCAAAATAATATAGAAACTCAACTTTTTAATGTAAATAAAACATTATAATTTAACTATTTTCCAGTAGGAGCACCTTCCGATAGACCTACTTTGTTACGACTTTTCTCATTAATTATGAGAGTGACGGGCAATGTGTGCATATAATAGTGCATATTCAAAACTATTAAATCAGTAATTTTTACAATTAAATCCACCTTCATATAAAAATTAAATTTTATAATCCATATTTTTACAAAAATTGTAACTCATAGCAACCTTAACATTAACTATACCTTGATTTGACTTCACAAATTAATATATATAAAGAAAGCGCCATCTAACGCAAACTGAAGACAACGGTTTACAAGTTGATTTACAAATTAAGGTAAGATACTCGCGGACTGTCGATTAAGATACAGGTTCCTCTTATATGTCTACAATACCGCCAAACTCTTTTTATTAGTTTAGAACACTAATACTACTAAAAGGAACTATTTACAAAAGAAATAACAGGGTATCTAATCCTGGTTTATAATCTTCTATCGCAGCCTCATAATAAAAATTAATGGGAGTTAAATATTTCACCATAAACTACCAGAATAATTTTATAATAAACATAACTGCCCTTTAAATATTATGATTTGAACAAGAAGTATAACCGCGGCTGCTGGCACAACATAAGAACGTCCTAGCAAAGTTTGCCAAAATCATGCCCCCATGACACCTTAGAACAAAACACTGTAAAATTAAATATTCAAAAAACCTAAATGCGCTTCCACTTCACAACCACAACTGAAGCCAGAGTCAAACTTTCAATAAGAACATCAAATATGTAATTACTTGTATATATGTAATGTAACGTGCTAGTAAACAGTGGTCGTGTTTACCGTCACGTTGAGCT
>JAHWFO010084236.1:192160-216683 GCA_023313115.1 Rhysida immarginata
AAGATCGGAATAAAACTGTAGATTTGTATAAAAAACGTACACACAGAACCACAGACCCACCCACAGACCCACCCACAGACCCACAGACGCAGAGATCCACAAACATCCTTCTTTATATATATAGATAGACTAGCAAAGGTACCCGGCGTTGCCCGGGATAATTACTTGGATGTAAACAGAACAATCTCAAAAAATTAAATTAAATTTTGCAATATCTTAAAAATAAACACATGAAAATGCTTAGAATTAATACAGTAAAAATTCTTAATGAAAATCCGAAAAAAATCTTTTTAATGGCTCACAATGGCTGGACCTCTCCAAGGATGCCACTGCTATTTTAAATAATTTCTTACTCACGTAATCTTACCTTAGATGTATACTTAGTGTTGTTGCAATTTCCACTCTTCTCTCGATGTGTTGAAGCAAAATTTGGCCATTCATCATTTTGTGCAGTCTAGCGGTCGCGGATTCTTCTATTTACTTGCTTCCCATTTGCTCAATACATCACGGAGCTAAAGGAGTGCTTCCTCTGTCGTCTTTCCACTCTTTCTCAATAGTCTGCTAACTCTTCATTATCTCCAGCTACTGATCATTTTTAAAGATTTTCAAGAAATTGTTAAGTACTAAGAACTCTCTTTTCTAAGAAAAGCCTGAATAACAGGAATTCTATGCATTGTTACAAATTAAAACTTATCCATATTACATTATGATTTTATGTTCATTGTTATAATTCTTGGAAAGGATTGATTTATCATTGCATCATCATTTTGAGCTCATTGTTATTGGTGAATTGCGTGTTGAAACCATTGTTTATACCTATTGTTGCACAAACTTTTATTTG
Organism: Rhysida immarginata; assembly: GCA_023313115.1. Classification (NCBI taxonomy): domain Eukaryota; kingdom Metazoa; phylum Arthropoda; class Chilopoda; order Scolopendromorpha; family Scolopendridae; genus Rhysida; species Rhysida immarginata. The sequence goes on from JAHWFO010084236.1 coordinate 193,002, forward strand.
CATTGTTGGTCATGAGATATTGATTGTCGGTCCATGCAGAGCGTTTGTGAATTGCGTGTTGATACCATTGTTGATACCTATTGTTGTACAAACTTTGCCTTGCATTGTTGGTCATGAGATATTTCTCATTAATATGCCTTGCCATAACCATGAATATCGATTTTTTATCGATATTTATTATTTTTCCGAAATCTGAGGTAGACAGTGACCTTCCTTATGCTTTGAAGGTCATGTATGCGAAATTTTATCAAGATCGGAATAAAACTGTAGATTTTTTAAAAAAACATACAAACAAACAAACAGACCCACAAACATCCTTCTTTATATATATATATAGATAGATAGATAGATAGATAGTCGTTCTGGTAACTTTTCTTTATCTCTAGTTAGTGCTCATTTGTAATGCTTTCCAATAAATTGTTAAATTTCTCTAAATCTATGGTAATTTCTGTAAAAAACGGCAATGAGCAATAAATTACTTTCTAGAAAATGATCAGAAATTTACTGTATTCCAGATCAATCAATCATTCAAATTGTTTCCATCCTTTAAGTTGGACTTTAGATAACATATTGAGGGTGTTATGCATGATCACAATGAATAAAGCATATCTCTTTTATTTATCTATGGCACATGACGTGAAATCAGAGCTAACAATCACAATTCATTTCTGTATGGTGGCTGGTTTTGCATTTTTAAAATTAACTGGAAGAAGAGCCACCTAGCTTTGTACGGAATATTTAGTTTTAATAAACAACCTCCAGAATTTAAATATTCATAAAAACTGTTTTCTATTATATCTGCAATTTCCTGCTTTAGAGGAAGCTCCTGTTGTTCAGATGCTTGCGACGCCTGGAAATCGATATATCGATAATTAGTAATTTTTGGAGATCTAATGTACACCGTAAACTTGCTTTGAGGATAAAGTGTGCAAAATATCATCAAGTTCGGAATAAAACTTAATCATGAATAAAATCTTAATAAAACTGAGGAAGATTAGTGGAAAAAAAGTATATAATAATAATAATAATATACTGCAATTCCGCGAAATTTCTTTATTTATATGCCTGATACATCAATATGCACGTTTCCACTTTTCAGAATAAAACTATAGATTTGTATACAAAGCAAACAAATTTTTTGCCAATCATATTAATTCTTTGCCTCCTCGAAGGAGACGGCTTAATCTATATCGTTTGTTATACTCTTTATCTGGTGAATTTCCCGATGCTGATGTGGAAATATATGGCAATAGTAACTTCGATTAAGACACTCTCTGTTGGATGGTTGTGGTTGCACATAATTGTTTATATATCTGCACTCTGCACTTCCAACAAACTGAATGGTTTATTCACTACTTGTTAATCTGTTGATACAATTTGTACTGCCTTAGATGTTTGTTTATTAAAGAGTTTATTGCTCTTGAAATTCAGAAAAAAGCATTAATAAACTTGCATTATTTCCGTTTCGCTCCAAATATTTGTTTCCTTAGTTGGAAAATATTATTAAACAAAAATATATTGGAAATTAACTAGAGAGTATGTTTAAGTAATAAATAATAAAAAGAAGTAAAAAATGACTATTACGTCAATTTATTTTAGTAATGAAGTTAGGTTAGTTAAACAAGCGTTTAACTTCACTATCATTACATTGCTAAGTACGAGGATCACCTTATCTAATGGCATTTATCAGAAACTATAAGAAACATTCTTAGACAATCGGATAAAACTGTGGATTTGTATTAAAGGTTCAAACCCGCAAACACTAGAATTTTAATCTTGTATATCGTATTCAGTCTACCAAGATATCATAAAACAGCCCTTATTTTAAGAAAAGAAATTTCATGCAACTTCCCCATTGTAGCAAAACCTCAACCTGTACGAACAGAGCAGGGTCATTCCACATCAAATCATCCAGAAAATTTTGGATTTGTCACCCACCATTTCAGATTTTGATGATAGTTTATTTTTATAGATAAGACAATATAACAAATTTTACCTGCCTACCTAAACTCGTTTTTTTATAAGCAGTTAAAGTTTGGGCGAGAACTCCGAACGAGCTTGAACTTTCAATGAAAAAAACTTGTAGGTTAAGGTGGGGTTATTTGGGTCAGTTCGCTGATAATGAGCAAATAAAAAAAAGTCTTTAGATAAGCAATTCCAAAAAATTATATTGACTATTGAATGGCCAAATACTGTACACACAAGCAATCTGATAAGTTAAAAATAAACAGTTAATTCTAAAAAAATTAATTTAATATCACCCCCTCTAAACCACTTAACTCCAAGACAGTGGGTAATATGGGTCACTTAAATAATTGGAATTATTATTTCATAAAACAAGTTAAAAACTGAAATTGAACTTTTTGTATTTATTTATAGACATTTTCCACAAGTAAAGCTACATTTTCCTGTCATCCCCACACACACTTCGTGATACCATGTCTCACACATTTGACACTGAATCCACTGCCTGAATTTTGATGTTGTCGGTTCATAAAAGCTTTTGCAGTGTCCCAAATGGGATGGAAAATTGTCTGGACGCTTCACTAATTGACATTCGTTTTTCAATAGCAGTGAGAGCTTCTTCCATGTTTTTCTCAACCCAAGCAAAAAAGCATCTAATAATCTTCCGCTTATAGTTTCGCGGCTTGCAGTTTATTTATTAAACAATTCATAATTTTTAAAATGTCATTACGTTCACTAGCACGATTATCATGATACCATAATCTAACTCCTCTTTAGAATGCCAACATTTCAGATGAAATATATTTTTTTTAATTTTCTCACAACTTAGCTCCATCCGTCATATCAATAAACAAATTACCGGTAGGGGTTATGATAATTCTCCAACGTTTTATTCAAACATTTTTGAGTAGTTTAATTTGAAACTCCCTTAGATCCTAAAAAGATGAAGCGACCCACATTACCAGCAAAACCTGAACCATTTAACCCCCCACACGCGTGTTATGAGAAAAAATCATGATAAAAAATAAGAGAGCCTAGCGATTGAAACCATGTGCCTAAGTAAAGCTTAAAACGTACACTGTCGCGTTATGTAAGTAATTTAGTTACTGCAGGTTTCTCTAAATAATTGTGCCATCTGAAGTTAACGCATCGCTTACATGACGGAAATTTCACTCACCTTTACCATGCGGAATGGACACTTGAAAATTTTATTTCTCTTGTTCGACGGCAACAATGCAAATGATATGGGATCCACAGCACCTTCAGGACGGGCTGCTGAGAGCCAAATATCGGCAATTTCGTGAAACACAAAATTGCCGATTTTAAAAACACGCATGCTTAGCCTGCACCATTTTACCCGTGACCCAAAAAACCCCACTTTACCCTATCTTTGTCATTGATAGTGCAAATGCAATGAAAATTTGCAGTATTATTAAGAAAACTATGCTGATTTCAGAAAAAAATAGCTATATAAAATTAAAAGTACTGTATTGATCTTTTAAAAACTATCTAAGGTATTTAAATATATAGAGGCTACTTTATTTTCAAATATTTTTCATGTAGGTCCTAAAATCTGCTGCCTAAAAGCCTAAATGTATTACTTCTTAATTGTCTAGAAATCTTATGTGGATAATGCAGATGATTAACTTGAGAATAAAATAAAACTCTTTTTCCACAACGAAACAGGAAATGAACAAAAAGAAAAAGACCGAAAATAAACTGAAAAAATACAACCTGAGTCTGTAAGCCCTTTTCGAAAGCTTTGCTTTCATCATTCAGCAGCCAAGGAGCACACCGAGAGAACTTGAGAGAACTAACTTGGAATAGAACATGTTGAGTATTTATAACGGACAGAAGCCAATCTAGACAAAAAGATCCAACTGAATTTTATTGATTGGGTAAGTGCGTCGCCCATTTGATCAATGGTGATTCGCTAATAGGACCCCTATCCAAGTTGAGTAATAATTTTTTATCTGTTTTTTGAATGGCTAAGCTTTCGAAGGCGTCCAGAAGGTGTTTCTTGTTTCTTGACTCAATACGTTTTACATTGCTTAATAAAAATTCATGCCCGGTATCTAGCGAGTGTTTGGCTATGGAGGACTGATTACCTCTACCATATCTTGTGTGTCTCATGTGTTCTTCGAATCTTGTTTCAATATTACGGAAAGTCTGTCCTTTGTATTTCATGGGGCATTGGGAACATCTAGCTTCATATATTCCTGATTTCTGTAGTGGTGGAATCGGGTCTTTTGGATTAGGTAATAAATGCCTGGTCTGGTTGGGATTGCTTAAAGATAACGAAATATTAAAAGATTTGAAAACAGAATTGAGACCTTTGATTAATGATTTATTGTAAGGTAAGGATATGACTCTCCCTCTATTTTTAATCCGGTTGAGGGTAGTGATTTCGTCCATGAACTTTTTTAACTTCCTCTTCCTTTCCAAATCGGTGATGGTACGTGTGCTATAGCCATTTTTAGTTGCAATATTCTGAATCAAGGAAATTTCTCTTATGAATGAGGATTGACCAAGTGGGAGATTAATAGCTCTGTCAATCATCGAAATGAAATTAGATATTTTTTGATTCCAAGAGTGGCTGGAATCTATAAACTATAAACTTTTTAAATAATATTTTGAATGAGAACAAAGTTCCTGAAAATATACGCAACGAATGTTTAAGTCTAACAAGGTTATGTACCAAGATTAATATTTTTAAATATAATGGGAAAATTTACAAAATGGTGGGCGGCACACCGATGGGATCTTGCCTTAGCCCTATTTTGGCTGAAATATTTCTGAAAAGTTTCGAGGATATTCTGAAAAATTCCGGTTATTACTTTCCCGATTGTTGGTTCAGATACGTGGACGATGTCTTCACAATCTTTGACACCAATGCTAGGATGTCAACACTTTTGTCCAACATATTAATAGTTATTTTCCGTCCGTTCATTTCACTTTTGAGTTAGAAAACAACCAAAGGTATCCCTTTCTTGACATCTTAGTAATCAGAAACCATGATTCATTATTATTTGAGGTATACCGAAAGCCTACGAACGGATTGAATTGCATACCAAGCGAATCCAGCCACCCATGGAATAAAAAAATGTCTATTTTCATTTCGATGACTGACAGAGCTATTAACAGAAGATACAATTTTTTTTCATTGAAAGTATAAGCTCGTTCGGAGTTCTTGCCCAAACTTTGGCTGCCTATAAAAAAAACGAGTTGAGGTAAGCAGGTAAAAATTTGGAATATTTTCCTATCTATATGGAAGGATTAAGAAAATAAAGTTTCATCAAAATATGAAATGATGGGTGACATGGAATGACCTAGCAGTGCTCATAACACCAACAGACAGTAAATTTGTTGCCAAGATAGAGAGGTACAAGTTTATAATATATGTTTATCCACAAAATATGAAATATCTTGTTACATAGATCCCTGTCGTTTTCATCTTCAATCACTTAATAATATTACTTTCTTATCCTTCTATCAGACTTCAGAGAAGATGCAAATAATACTTATATCAAACAAATTGAATTTGTGTTTAATTTTCATTCACTATATTCTGTTGCAATTTTGTATACAGTTGCATACGTTTCTTTATATATCTTACCGTCAAAAATAGAATTCTTGCATGAAGTTTCAGGAATGAGAAATTTTGAGGCAAACTTAGTGGTATTTCGATGATTGGCCTAGACCTGGATAAATTTAAAGGTCTTGAAATATTCCACGATATGGAGTTATTGTATGAAAAAGTGGTTGTCAGTTTTGAAATCACATTTATATCACCTTTGGTAAGAATTGCGAAACCAAAGGATAGTCCAAACCTTTCAGTGACATTAAGACTCGAGTTATCATATTCTATTTTGTCAGCCGTGATGTTCAATTTGCATCTATGAAGAGAAAGAAAAAAGAAAATTAATTTAATGAAAACTTTTCCGGAATAAAGGCACAAAAGTAAACAGAATGTGTACTAATATGACAAAAAAGGAAAAATAAGTATGTGGATAATAGTAAATAAAAGAAATAAAAAACTTTTTCACCACAACAAAAATTAAGGAAAAATACAACCTGAACCTGGAAGCTCTTTTCGACAGCAAGGCTATCATCATTCAGCAGGGACCAAGGAGTACACGAGGGGGGAGGGGACCGGGTGAACTGACTTGAAAGTCGACAATTGACAATCGAGCAGTGTAGTGAAACGTTATTCGAGAGGCACTTGAAGCTAAGCTTCCATAATAACACCCTTCCTAAATAAATACCAAGCGAATTACACTGAAGTAGTTAAGAAGCGTGATGAACCCATAAAGGTCATCCACAATATGAAGGCGAAAATACCCCCTCTTGGTTGGTGGTGATTTTGATTGACGATTGTCTAGACTAGAAGCAGACCACTAGTATTAGATAAAACACGACCTATGAAGTCCAGTAATCTGGAAATAAGACATTATCACTGTCGTCAAAATTAATATCAAGTATATGCCTTGGATCACGATATCTCTTTCTATGCATAGGATGCTTTAAAATGCCCGAGACTAGCTCGTTGCTATGTTTTTCTATATAGGGTAGCATGGATTCCATGAGCCCTTGAACGTATTTGCCAATATGAGTCATGTTGAAGTCATTAGAAATGGAGGAATTGCGAACAATTCTCCGATCTTTTTGCGCAATATTCCTAAGGGTAACGTTTTGGAACGTTTGCAGTTCTTTCCATCTAGTCTTACATATTGTGGCCCAGACGGGCATACCATATGTCAAAATGGTCCGAACAATGACCTTATAGAGTAGGAGTTTATTATCAGTATTTAGAGCACTATTCCGGCCCAGCAGAGCAATCAAGCTAAACTTTGCTCTCCTGGTCTCATTCAACGCATAAGTTGCGTGGGGAGTCCAGGTAAGTTTAGAGTCAATAACAACACTAAGATATGTATGGGTTTCAAGCCAGTCCAGTTTTTTGCCATATAGTGGTAGAGAATCTAATGATCTCTTTCTCTTCTTGGACACAAACATCGCCTTGCATTTGTCTACATTCAACTTTAGCCTCCACTTGCTAAACCAGCTTTCGCACTCCTTTAGAGCCTTCTGTAGCCGCGAGACTACTACGGCTGCGGGCACAGGTCAGTATAGGAGCGTCATCTGCGTAAAAAAAGAGCTTACATTTGGAAGGACTTGGAAAGTCTCGCATAAAGTAATTGAATAATACTGGCCCCAGAACTGAACCCTGTGGAACACCAGCGTTTACTTCATACATAGGAGATAGGCTATCTCCAACTCTGGCCTGAAAGAACCGGTTGGAGAGAAACGAGTGCATCAGCGTAATTATATCTTGAGAAAATCCATCCATAATCATTTTAAAAATAAGACCATCGTGCCAGACTTGTTCGAAGGCTTTGTGTACATTGAGGAAAACGACCCCACAATACATAGAGAGATTAAGGCGCTCATTGATATCCGCTGCGAGCCTCCATGTTTGGAGTTGGCAGGAATGGTTTGGTCGAAAGCCAATTTGTTCATCGCGGACGAGATCGTTGGCATCACAGTGCTCAATGAATCTCTTGAGAATTGTTTTCTTCCTGGATTTTGGAGATTGATGGTAACAAGCTGATGGGCCTGTAGCTAACAGGATTTGCAGGATTTTGTCTGACAATCGACAATCGAACAGTGTAGTGAAAAAGAAAGCCGCGAGTGGTCCAGGAGCCAAGCTCACTTTCCACGCTCGCCCAAAAAGTAAACCAGAGGAAGTACACTGAACTGGGAGAGAAGCCTGATGAACCTCTTTAGTCCTCCAGAGAATGAGTCCCGAGAAGGGACGAGTCAGATTGTGGATTGACGAATAGAGTCCCAAAAATCAGCAGGATCTAGAAGATCCAATAATTGGGGAAGACGGCCTTTTTAACGTCATCAAAGCAGACATCCAGGACATGGCGGGGTCTTCGAAACCTGAGGGGACCCTTAACAGCGAGTGGGTGGTCCAGGATACCAGAAACCAGGGTGCTTTCGTGATTCTCCATCTTGGATAGCATGTTCTTCATAAGAGTCTGGACAAAGATGCCTATGTGGGTCATCCCCAGATCCTCATAGATAGAGTGGTTGTTGGCAACTCTTCTGTCAAGTTGGGCAATGGACCGGAGATCAACATTTTGGAAGGTCTGGAGATCCTTCCACCTAGATTTACAAATAGAAGCCCAAGCAGGCATTCCATGAAGTAAGATAGTACAAATCACAACCTTGTATATCAAGAGTTTGTTATCCACACCAAGAGCGCTGTTTCGCCCCAGAAGTGCAATCAAACTGAACGTCGCTTTCTTTGCTTTGTTGAGTGCGTATTGGACTTGGTCGTTCCAATTTAGTTTGGAGTCGATCATGACACCAAGATATTTGTAGCTTTTTACCCACTCAAGTTTCTTGCCAAATAAGAAGAGAGGCTTTGGAGGGTATTTGCATTTGCGAGTGATAAACATGACCTTGCACTTTTTGACATTCAGCTTTAATCGCCACTTTCTGAACCAGCTCTCGCACTGATGTAAAGCTTTTTGTAGTCGAGTGATGACATGTGCTGGGTTTCGTGCCCAGGTCATGATGGACCCGTCGTCAGCAAATAAGTAAAGATTACACTTTGTAAACTTGGGAAAGTCATGGATAAAGAAGTTGAATAATGCTGGCCCCAAGTCAGAGCCTTGGGGTACACCAGCATTAACATCGCAGGGTTCAGACAAGCAGTCGCTAACCTTAACACGAAAAGTCCTCTTTGACAGGAAGGAGCGAACCAGAGCAATTAGATCGTCAGGGAACCCGTAGGTAATCATTTTGTAAATGAGCCATCATGCCAGACTTGATCAAAGGCCTTTTGGACATCGAGGAAAATGAGGCCACCAAACATAGAGAGGTTGAGAGGACTGTTTAAATCAGCAATTCGTTTCCTTGAATATATCTGGATAAATTTATCTGAAATTTTATTAGTGGACCGCACTCGTACTACCTTGTCAATATATGGCATTGAAGTTTGTCTAGAATGAGTCCAATAGTATTTATTCAAAATCCACAGTCTTAAAGAGCACGTCTTTTATATTGCGGAAATCCATTTCGTCCAGTCTGTATCTGCTTGGGAAAGTTTCGTGAATAATGGATGCTGCAATTACCATTTACCAAACATGGAGAATTCTGCTTGAAAACACCGCAACCTCCATGTATCATACTGAGTTTAAATTTTGTAAAGAACAGGATCGGTCTTACAACAAGGAATCTCTGCACTGATTATGTTATCAATCTCGTTTAGAAAAACGCATTGTTTTAGCAATGTAATAAGTGTACATGTGTTAAGCCTCGTTTCTGCCACTCCACTGCAAACACTCGTGGCATGTTGACGCTGTATACTTACTTCCTTATGTCAAAGGTTTTTTTATTAGGTACTAGCTGATATACCCGGCGTTGCTCGGGCTCTTTTTTTATGAAATTTTCCAATATCTGAATGTGAATAAACAGGAAAAAAAACCACATGAAAAACGCTTGCGTACTAAGGCCACAGTCAGCGGTGAAGAAATGTCAGATCAGACTATTGTATCATTTTCATTCTACTGTACAGGGCAAGTCAAAATGAATGCCCCAGTTTTATACTGTACTACGCAAAATGTAATCACTGAATTCATTCAAAGCATACATAAATGCAGAGGTAATGTAATCATGTCTGTAATGTTATATTCGCCAATAGATGGCCTCCAGGTCCAACGACCATGACTGATTTGAAAGCCCCTATCACAGTTGCTATCCCAGCATCAATACATTCATTATGACTAACCCTTATTTGCTTCTACTTTCGAAACTACGTACATTTTTCGTCACCTTTTTTCTCTGGCACTGCGTCATGCTCATTCAGCTATACACAACATTCCAATATGAGCAAAGTCGAGAGGCCATCCATTGGGAGCATTTTAAAAGAAATCTTTTCGATTCTTAAATATGAATTTTAATTAAATTAATTCTAAGATATTTTCAGCTGTTCATTTTTTATAACATAATCACAATCAAATATTGCAAAATTTAATCTAAAAAGAGCCCGAGCAACGCCGGGTATACCAGCTAGCATATAATTATTTAGTACGAGTGCACTCAAAGAAAAAAAGTTTGCGTTTTAATTCTGTTTATTGAAGTGCTTTAGCGTGCAGTGTTCGTCTGGCTTTCCAGTCTTGCTTCCCGTTGCCCGTCTGTTTCAGTCGAACGGGCTTGAGCAGTGCGTACTCGAACGGTTTCCAGTCTTGCTTCACGTTGCTCGTCTGTTTCAGTCGAACGGGCTTCAGCAGTACATACTCGAACGGTTTCCAGTCTTGCTTCTCGTTGCTCGTCTGTTTCTGAAGCTCGTGATGCCTTTCTTTTTCTTGCTTGAAGTGTAGATCGACCAATCGCTTTTCGTTTGGGTGGCATAATTGATTTGAAAGCGAAAGAAATGCTTTGTGGTGACTATTCTTTTCGAAAAAGCAAAAAAAATGCGTGTGATATGAGGCCAACGTTATAATAATCCGTCAAAAGCCAGGGATTAATGTGTGGCTGTTTCAACATCAGCCATCTATTGGGAGCATTTTAAAAGAAGCCTTTTCGAATTTTCAATATGAATTTTTACTTTTTTAATTCTAAGCTTTTTTCATGTGTTCACTTTGTCGGAATATTCACTTTCAGATGTTGCAAAATTTAATCCAAAAAAAGCTCGAGCAAGAGATCCGCTAGAAGATTTTAAAAAGATGGCGCCATCAATTGACCGAAAAGAAAAAACATTCATTTTTATTTGCGAAAATAATTATTTTTCGAAAATTCAGGTAAATAGTGACCTTCCTCTTGCTTTGAAGATGAAGTGTGCAAAGTTTCATCGCAATCGGATGAATGGTATAGGAACGCATACGTAACAAAGAAACAAACATTCTTTTTTATATATATAGAAGATATTTAACGTTGAAGAATATGATTATGTATAAAGATTCTTTAAAATTATTTTTTAACTTCAACAGGTTTTAATATAAACAAAAATAACATAGTAATATCTGTAAGAGGTCCCCCTTGTATCATTAATTGCACTAAAACCAAGTGTGATTAGTGTGGGGTGTGATGGCATCAAGGGTTTGGGACCCAAATGAGACTGACTCGGAATGGAAGCATGTGCAGTGATACTACGAATTTATTCCAGCTTAAACTGACATAAGAAATAAGCTAAGCTACCCATTCCACAGCTACATGGGCCCCTTCGTAGTCAAGACACATTAATTTTTTTTCAAAAAGCATTGAGCAATGCTCGAAAATATTCCCCAAAATAACCAAAATGCTCCAAACTACTACAAACTAAAATGCTAAAACAAGGCAAACAACCACAGGATACAAACGCACGCAAAAATACACTCATACGCAACGCGAATTAGCGACAATATTATATGCTAAATTTTTTTCCACTGGGACCTATGCAACACCCACACCGAAATGGAACTTCGCATATGCCTAATGAGAAACCTCTAACACACTTGGTATAGGTTATGATCTAGACAAACACTCCCATAACCCTAAGTTCAAACGACCTCCAAACTGAATAAGTCATAGTTCATATTCCTCCAAAAATATTACACTTCAGCCAACATCTACTAGTCAACCCTAAAAATAAAACAAAACAAAATAATAGCATATTAACAACAACACCAAAAAAAAGACTCCACCACCTCGCCCTGGCTACCATTCCAAATCACAGTCGCCTACTCCTCTCCAATAATGGGCCCATAATCATCCCCACATCCACTCCATTCATCTTTGCTACCCCAAAACTCACTTTTGGCTTTGCCGGTTCTCACTTCCACATCGAGGATAATTTCCTCAGCCGTCGAGATCATGACCATTGACTCCTACATCATCTGTTTTTCCAAGACCAGTCCTAGGCGTTTTTGCCCCCTTCTTTTTTAGAATTTTTTTTTTGGCCGTGAACACAACGGCTTGTCTTGAATGTTTGGTCACCTTCTGAACTCTAGTAGTTTCCTCCTTCCTAGCCTTCCCATTCTTTTCCTTAATTTGCTCTTTTACATTATAAAACATCTACATACCTCTTCTCCAATTGGGCTCCTCTACCTCTTGGTAGCCTAATTCCTTAGTCATCACCTCTGCTTTCTCTGGGCCCTGCTCTACTTCCCTATGTGAACCATCTCTTTCACATTCCTCCCAAGAGTTCATCACAAATTCATTCATACTGTGGCCCTAACCCACATTTTCAATGATGTCCAGCTTCACCCTTACATTTCTCTTTTCACCTAACAAAATTGGACCTGCGTTTTGATCCACTATCATATAATACTCTACATTCGACATCGGCAGTACTACAGGTTCCCTTAATAGCTGATTTTGGCCTCTATCTCTCTTCTCTAAGACCTCATTTTCTCCATAGGCTTTACTGCCTCAGCCTGGAACAACTTATTACACGATGTCCCTGGCCAGTCGACCCTATGCCATTATCTTCCATCCTCTCGATGAACATCACTTGAACACCTCTGGAAACGTGCGTACAAGAGCATTGAAAAGTCAGCCCCTTCAAAATATCCATGCCCAAGATGCCGTCATATAGGCTATAGACAAAAGAATGTATCAGAAAAGTGTGCATACGCCAGCCATATTACAGCCCTGGACATAAATATCGAGCATGCCTCCCTGTTTCAAACTTAGGCAGCTTCCATTAATGGCCCATATTATAGTTTCTGCTGGTTGAAGAGGAGGTCATGACTGATGTTAACAGGCCTCGGCATTGATAAATGACACTTGGGATCCAGTGTTGACAGGTATTGTGACGGGCTAGCCCTACATTAAAACAAAAGTATTGCAAATGCCACCCTTGCTGCTTTGCGTCAACACCTGTCCCTCTGTGCTCCCACTTACATTAACACTTTGGATTCTATGGGCAGGCTGTTGATAATTCCTGGCTAAATGCCCTGATAGTCCACAGTGATAACATCTGGCACCAAAGCCCTTGAATCATTCGAAGGGAAAGCTACTGGGGCAGCTACTGGAGCTCTCTCCTAACTCACTTTCAAATGCTCCACAACCTTGGCGAGATTTTCAATCATACCCTCTAGCCTCATCAAAGATTCAGACCAGGTACACGAGCCGCCCTGGGGCCTAGGCGAGGCTCCCCTTGGTAGCATCCAAACTTCCATTGGCACCCGTTATTGCCTCTCCACTTTCAGCGACATTAGGGAGGCTTTTATTTTTCATTTCCAAATCCTTGGAGTGAATGGCCAAAACGACGTGCAGGGACTATATGTGCGTAGTCCATTCATTTATCTTATCCACATACGTCGAGGCAAGGGAGGGTGGACCTCGTATTAGCGATGCAAAACTGTATTAGATATTACGTTTAAATAATAGTTATTAAATAAAAATGAAAAATAAAAAAATAATTAACAATTAAAAAAATAATTAATTAATAATAAGTAAAATCAAAATAAAACTATAAAATCAAATAACAAGCTGACGTTTCGGATAGAGACTATCCTTTATCAAAGCATAAAGAATAATTCTTTAATATTCTAAATGCCTTTAGAGAATTATCCTTTTTGCTGTGATAAAGGATATTCTCTTTCCGAAATGTCAGCTTTTTATTTGATTTTATAGTTTTATTTTGATTTTACTTATTAAATAATTATTTTGTTAATTGTTAATTATTATTTTATTTTTCATTTTTATTTAATAACTATTATTTATTGTATTCCAGATTTTTATGTCTCCTCCTTTTCTCTTATAAATATCCGTTCATAGTATGTTTAAGCAAGACAAAAACATGTAAACAACTATTCGAAATTTTATTACTTATTTAACTACCCATATAACAATAAATCACTTAACAATATTTAATACAAATTCAGGGGCCCTCTGAAACAAACAAAACAATAGCATACACTTCAAATGCAAAAATTCTTTATTAAATAATGACAACGTCAAATACTTATGCCTAGAATTTACTGTACATATTCAAATTGGCATCTTGCCGGCATAAGTGTGCTTTTTTTAGCGTTACCTTATAACATATCAGGGTAAACTGTTCCAGCCACCCCTTAGCACATGAATCAGTATCAATTAATCCTACGTATCAATTCAACAGTGGAATGTCTGATGTACCCCTTTTATATAGCTGGGAGGGGTACTATAACCCACTTAAATATTGCTATTAAACAACTTCCTGTTCGATGCTACAGTACGCAAACGATCCCTTAGGTTCAATCTTTTCTTTCAACTTAAGCGTGGGCATGGGCAGTTGCACTCAACATAGTCTTATGACTCATTTCTTCACTGGTGCCTCTCGATTTGCTCAAGAAGCAACATTTATGCAGACTCAGCTGAACATAAATTGTATCAAATTGTATTGTATAGAACAATATTTGCACTTATTCACAAATTAATTGTTCTTCAAAAGCGCATGCAAAAGAGCATCCCGGCGAAAGAAAATCGATGGCTACTATCGCTCAATACTTAGTCAACGCACATAATACAGGCACGCAAGAATGTCAATATATATTCGGATAACGTCCTGTCGACGCAATTTTTTTATAGGCAAAGAAACAAATTCTTGGGATAAAGATAAAATAAAGAACTGTCTCACCCAGGTCGATGGCAAGTTGTCTTCTCAACTCTGTAGTTCATGTGGACAAAAGAACATCTATGCCGATCGTTGTCATGAACACGGACTTCATTAGAACTCTACAAAATTCTTACAGTGACATTTGCCAATACGCCGAAACATCAGCATTCCCAGCAAATCTTGTAGCAAGCTCTAAAATTAACTGCAATACTACCTGTGCTAGTTCCACTCTTAAGCAATGCTCCTAGGGTAGCGAGCAACAAGTGCCATTTTCGAAGCCTCCATTGCCAGTCGTTAGTTTTCACGTCACTCCAAAACATAACATACGTCCTCTCTGGTCAATAATTATTTATCAACACTCTATAAGGAACCTCTCTTAACAATACTAAGAAACAATAGAAAAACCGCAGTTTTTTTAGAAAACCTCCTCGCTACAACAAAGCTCAGCTATTGACGCCGAAACATTGTTGCCGCGGCAGGAAATTCTACATTGCTCTTCACAAATTGCTCTAAATAATTACCTAGGGATTAAGCTTATCATACCCATTACTATAAATTACAAAAAATCCCACACGAGTTTATAACGACAACACCGCAAACAACGTTATAATAGCGGGTGAACCACATAAAATACAGCGAACGGGGCAAACTCACACACTACACCCATTTCAAAATGTATCGGGAGCACCTTTCCCACCATAACCAAATAAACACTGATTTACAGTTATAAGGGAAGCTTCTACTTTTTATTTCCAAATCTTTAGAGTAAATGGCCAAAACGACCGCCTCCGTGTAGGTTTTTGGATCTGCAATCATCAGTGCTCTCCTGTCCCTGAACAAACAGGTGCTGCTGAATCTCTGGAGCAACATTGTCTCTCACATGGGCGTTGCCTTGTGATTAGCGCTGACGAAGCATTCCATTGCCAGCCCGAGGCAGCTTGCAAACGTTGCGCTCAAGCACTCATTGGACGTTGTCATATATTTTTTTCGGGTAGTCCCTCAACACCATAATGTTCTCGAAGACCTGCTCCAAACGCACACGTAACTGAACATAACCGTCTATATTGAACAACTCATACTATATGGTGCGCTGGCCATGGCTCCCTTCAGTTTCGCTTTTATTATCGTTCTTTTGATCTCAGGAGTCCATATCACAATGGCTCCAATATTTCACACAGTAGCAAGGAAAGCAGCTATGGTGATCCACCATTCTTGCCCACGAAGTTGGCATGGTGCCAGTGAACCTGGCTAACTCCAGTGCTGCCACAGAAACTGCAAATCTATCATTGCCAGGCATTGCATTTGCATAGCTCCGTGTGCAGAATCAAATAATATTTTAATTCTACCAGAACCTCCACCACAAAGAAACATCACGTATCGATCCACCGCATAAAAATCTTCCTCATACAGGTTTACAAGACAACACAAAATGTCATTTTGTCCAGGTCAGATTCTTCAATCCAGAATTACCGGAATTTGGATCTTTGTTTAGGCACCAGTGATATAGTCCCTACCCACCCTTGTATCAATAATTACAGTACACCAAATGTGATTCATGCGGAGTATGAAGGCATCAAATGTTTGGGACTAAACCGGATCAGCTGCGTGTGGATGATTCAACAAATTTATTCAAAGTTAAACCAAGATATGACATATAGCTAAGCTACGCATTCCACAAGGCCTCTGTACCCCTTTGTTGTCAGGATACATTAAATTATTTTCTAACTAGTATTGAGCGACGCTACATAAGATTTTTTTTAAGGCTGTAACCAGCCCCACATGAGCATGAAAATGTCTGCTTACAAATGTGCACTTTATATGCTCTCGAAGACGGACAGGCATCCAACACTCCCGAATATGTATTTCTTCATTACAATGTTAACCACGTGCACGGTGTCATCTTCTTTGTGGGAGAAGAAGGTGGAGGTACAGTAACCCCTCATGGTGGGTGTTCATTACCCCATTTTGCTCACCCACTGAGAACACCCGAGAAGCTTATGTCGGGCGTGATGCAAGTAATAATATCACGCATCACAAAAAGAATGCCGATAACAAGGGTACAGTGTCGTGTTGCTCTCCACTCAAGCATTAACTTCAGTGTAAAATAGTGAGGGGTTTTGGCATGTTCGCTGCAACGTGGCTGGCAAAAATTAAAACCTAAAGTAATTTTAGTAACAGAGTTTTCTCCTTTCATGGCAGCAAATTCCTCACAGAACTGTTATCATGGAAGCACATTTGCAGACTATGAGCATAGCCTGGCGGCGATGCTTCCCATGCAGCGATCTCCAATGACTCGGTGAGAGCTACTTACTCTGGAAGCACACACATCAGAAAATAAGACTCTCTCTGTTAATCGCCCTGCACACACACAAAAAAAAAGAAAAAGTCACTAACCATACCTGCTTCAATGACATCACCTGATTACTGGATAACACTCGATTGTCTGCTGCAATGCATTTCATGGCTGAGGGATAAAGTCACAAGCGACTGTAAGATCGTCCTGGCGTTATCTCTTCTCGGTAAAACGCTTTAGCAAATTATCTCATATCAAATATTTTATTCATTAAACATTAAAACTTTCTTTTAGCATAAGAAAAAGCAATTAACAAAATTTTAAACGACAAAAAATGATCTGCATGAATATTAATTTCAAATTTGCAGAAAGTAATGTTAAAATATAGCTTCATGAGGACAGTGGCTGAAACAGGGCCGCTCTCATCAGCAACTCTTAGCGAGGACAAAAGAACAAAAAGGAACATCGGCAAAACAATTTTTCAAAAACGTCATGCCTTTCATTTCTCGGAAAGCATTACCAACAGTACTTTATAGGAGGCTAAGGTTGATCTTCTTCGAATTTACTATGCATAACAATTCCAGCCCCCAACAAAAGACACCGCAAAGCCATCCATTATGCCATTAAAACATGCTAACACGAAACAAACACAACAATTACTCAACAAACACACAAAAGCAATCCCATATATACACATAAACTGCACCTTTTATTCCCCATTATAATCGAAATGCTCCAAACTACTACTAAAGTGCTACAACAAGACAAACTAGCACAGGATACAAACTCACGCAAAATATACACATACGCAACGCAAGTGATCGACAATATTTTATGCTAAATTTTTTCCAGCCAGGACTCATGCAACACCCACGCTGACGTGGAATGTCACATCTGCTGTTTTATGTAACAAAATAAATTTGCAAGGAAGTGAACCCTGCTTGCATTATTGGTAATAGAGATCTTATAAAATGATAGGCTAGCCCTTTAATTTACAAATTAGCATGGAATAACCGTCTGGTATCCCCTCTGCTCCGAAAGACATCACTTGAAAAGAACTGTTATATTTTCCAATCAATTGAAGAAAATGTGGCAAATCTGGATGCTCATTTCTTATGAGGCTGTACAGTGTGGGTTCGGATGGCTTCTGTAGTGGAGGTAACACAACCTTGCCACTGCTACAACACAAACCTACAGTTACGTCCTTCCATTATTTTGCATTGTACCACTTATTGAGATTTGTCATTTTTCCAATAGTGGTACATCGATCTGCTTCATAATTTATATTTGCATTATACGCAAATGCAGATCGATGGTTAGAACTCCATTGACATTTTTTCATAATCGGATTTGTTCTCTGCATATGTTCTAACAGCAACTTTGTTCATGTCTGCTTTATTTTTAAAAAATTTCTGAGCTCTTTTTTTGTGTACCTCTGGATGTTTTGAGTGTATTCAGCAACTGCATTCCAGTTCACCTCTGCTGCTTAAATGTTTACTTGGCCGATTCTTCTAATCTATTTCTGGTCTTTTCTTTTTTAAATTTTATTTTATTTATTTGTTTACGGACTACACCTTTTTTATAAAGGAAAAGTGGCAGACATTCATAATGAAATAAAGGTAAAATTATTGAAAACATAGTAAGGATCAGTATATAATTAATGTGAACCTAAAGTTAGCAATGCAGCCTAAAGTTGTATAAAAGTTTTCTTCAGATGTTCTATGGAATCTTGAAAGATATCATGTTGTGCGGAAACAATATTTCCCAACCTATGAAGGCGGGGAAAAGGGCCATTCATTTCGTAAGTAGTGGTGAGCACCTGTCGATGAAACAGGTCAAGGTAGCGTGTATGTGAAGGTACTCTAAGCTGGCAGCAATTTAAAAGGTCAAAACAGTCGATGTTGGCAATAAGAATCTTTTCTAAGAAGATCGCGTCGTGGAGTTGTTATCTTTTGATCAGGGAAATAAGTTCCAGGAAATCCTCGACTGAGTCAATGGACATCGAAGCATATTCGAACCTAAGTTTAATTCCAGCAATGCGTTTAAATCGATCCTGAATTTTCTGGAGCTGTTGACTATATTCAATCTGATGGGGAGCCCAGGCTATACTGCAGTATTCAAGACTAGGTCTGACTTACAATATTCTTAGGACGCCCACACTGAGTCCATGTCTGGAAGTTCTAATAATAAAACCGAGTGTTCTGGAGGCTTTGCGGCTAATATCGTTGATGTGCAAATCGGGGCTTAGGTTAGAAGACAAGGTTACTCCAAGATCGCGTATGACGGTCTTTCATGGCAGCAAGTATTTCCTATGTAGTAATTTGCAGTTATGGGACTAGCAGAGCAGAAAAAAGTTTCAACTGCACATTTCCCAAGGTTTAGCTTCATAAATTTTTAGAAAACCATTCTACGACCTCTCTAGACAGTTTTGGATCTTGGTACAATCTGAGATTTTAGATACCGTGCCAAAAATCTTGATGTCATCAGCAAGCAATAGGCAACGGAGAACGTTGCTACTCACTATGTCATTAATAAACACATTGAACAGAAAGGACGAAGGAGGGAGCCTTGCGGGGCGCCTGAATGCATTAAAAACGGGTTACAAGTGGCCCCATAAAAACTTGACAATGAGACTACGATTGCTTAAATATGATCGGACAAATACTTAAGGAGACTGCCATATGATTTTAACGTGGCTAGGAGGTGTTCATCACTGATGGAAACAAAAGCATTAGAAAAGTTCACATATATACCATCAACTTGTAAATCCTTAGAGAACGCAGACAAGATGTAATTTTCGTATATCAAAAGATTTGTGGCAGTGGATCATCCAGAAGTAAACTCGTGTTGTTCTTGGACAAACAAACATTTTGCAGGACATTTAATACCATCCAGCATCAAGGATTCGAACACCTTTCCTAATGCAGATGAATTGCTATTGGTCTTGAAGACTATCTCGGTGTCTTCCTTGATAGCAAGCTTTCATGGAGAAAACACCTGGAATATTGTTTATTACGTGCTAAAATGGTCTTCTGGACTTGTATAAGAGTCGTTGGCAAATCAAGGGGGCTGAGCCCTAAACTTATTCATTGGGTATATACTAGTGTCATATGTCCAATGATGACTTATGGCTCTGTTGCATGGTGGCCTAGAACACAATTAAAGACAGTCAGGAAAGAACTAGCTAAAGTTCAAAGAATGGCATGTCTTACTAGTACAGGTGCAAAGAGAACAACTCCGACTAGTGCTTTAGAACTTCTCTTGGACCTGAAACCTATTCACTTGCTTGTTGAAGCAGAAGCTGCAATGACAATTTATCGAATATGCAGCCCTGACAACTGGCATAGATGTTTAGATAATACAGTATATGATAAACTAAAAAAGGGGGTGTTACGGCATCCGGTTTTTCATATGACTGTCGATAGAATGCTTCCGAAATATGATTTCGATAAGCGATATGTTGTCTCTATTCCAACTAGAGAGGGATGGAACACAAAGACGTTTTTGTCATTTAGGGATCATGAAATATGGTTTACGGATGGATCCAAAACGGCATCTAGAATAGGCGCAGGTATATGTTGCCCTAGGAGGAAAATCCGACGGAGTTTCCCCCTTGGCAAATACTATACAGTCTTTCAGGCAGAAATTTTTGCAATTTTTGCCTGTGGAATAGAGCTGAACATTCAGAAGCTTCGATAAAAGAATTTATTAATATGTTCTGATAGCCAGGCTGCGTTGGATGCACTTGACAGTGTATGTTACAAATCTAAGCTTGTCTGGGAGTGCCATCGTACCCTCTATGATCTAGCCATAAACAACAAGGTAAAACTGTGTTGGATTCCTTCTCACAGTGGCTAAAAAGGCAATGAAATTCCTGATTGTCTTGCCAAGGATGGTTCTGTGACTCCATTTGTAGGTCCTGAACCATCTTTGGGACTGCCTCAAAGTCTTATTAAGCTGACTATCCAAAATTGTATGGATAGACAGCATTATGATTTATGGATTAAGGAGTATGGCCAAAGACAGGCCAAGGTACTCAATCCAAAATATCCTGTTTCTAGGAAAAGTAAGCTGTTAAAGCTCAAAAGAACTGGAATTAAAGCTGACCTTAATAGGAGTTGCAACTGACGCTACATGCAGGAAGTGTGATGAAGCAGAGGAGAGTTCAATTCATGTTCTCTGTAGTAGTTTAAATCTATCATTTCTTAGATTTAAAGATTTAGGAGGTTTTATACTCCAACTGGCAGAAATTCAAAATGTTACTGCTAGGCAGATCTTAAGATTTGCAGATGCATCTGGTCTACTGGTCTCTTTGCAGACAAGTTCATGCAAGTATTCAATAGATAGATTCCCGTCCTTCCAAGATGACAGTGGTTAGCTAATTGCCGATGATTTTAATAATTATGACGTGCTATTTGGCATACATTCTCAATTAGGTTGATGTCTGGGGAGCTTGATTTCCAATAAAAAACCTTTATCTGCTGCTCTTGAAACGAGTTTTTCATAAGGTTAGGACAATGACATGGAGTATTATCCTGCTGGAAAGACCAGTTATCTCCAGACTGGTTATCTAGAATTACACTCTAGCTTGAAAGTTGATATTCCAGCAGCACGTTGTATAACTCGGAGTTCATGCGCCAACTGATTACTAACATATCACTTTTTTCCTGAGCAGAAATGCCTCCTAATTAATTACTTAGCACCCCCAATTTGACGACACAGTTTAAGCTCTTTATCTTGTATGATGTTATCCCAATAATATTCCCATCCATTGGAACCAGCAAGGTTGAATTACCTTTCATCAGACAACACAACTGTGTACCACTCACGATTTCATGACATTTTTGTCTACAAAACGCCGATCTTGCATTTTTCGTGGATATTGTTTTGAAGTGGTTTTCGTAATTTTTGTAGGCAACGTTTGGAAATTCTTGCAGCACCCATGCAACAGTGCGTCCAGCAGAAAGATTGCTTCCAGTTGCCATTTGCCGAATATGAGATTTATCTCGAGATTAAGATTTTTTTCCTTTATGTTCGTTTCCTTGCTTTTCCATCAACTGCCCGCTGCAATACATTTCTGATAGCACACTGGGATCGTTTTTCCTTCTGATAGCACATTCCACATCCTTGCAATATCCAAACTGTCCTGATCTATGTCTCACAAAGCTCTGTTAATAGTGGCATTGTTTTACATAGTATAAACATCCATCAGACACTTTCCTACTATAAGTCATCGTACGAGGGGCGATTGATAAATAATGTCTTCATGGCTGTAACTTTTTTTATTTGTTATTTGTTTTCCACATCTTGGTTGACACGTTTCACAGAGCCTTGCGACTGGCTGCGCCTTGGTTTCCAGTGGACAATCTTCAGCTCTGTCCACATTGAACATGTTTCTTCAATAATTCTGTTACGGAACTCACGACCATTATCGCTCTGCAACACACTCGGTACTCCAAAAATTGTGAGAATGTCAAAGAGTACGCTTGCAACTTCCTCTGCGCGTTTAGTTTTTAATGAGCGCAGCTGAACAAATTTAGTGGCATGATCTTGGTAAACAAGAATAAATTTATAATCACCACCTGCCTGAGACTGTATATCTATTAAGTCTACTTGACATCTAGAGTTCATTTCATAGAAAATTAATGGTCGTACCACCACTCTTTTTTAGGAGTTTGCCTTTTTTCTGACAACTCTCACAAAGATTTAAATAAATCATAACTTCTCCACACGTCACATTTTTATACTTCCTCTGCAATTCTTTCAGCATTCGACTTCTCCCCCCATGACCAATTGACAAATGGGTCTCATGAATCACACAAAATAGTTTGTCTGTATGAACGTAATATCTAACTTCAGAGCCTTCTGCATTCACCGGATAAATAAGTTTTTCACATTCACCCACACTTACGACATCATAACGCTTTAGCTTTTGATAGTCAGCTGGAGTTTTACCACTTGATTTGGATTTACTTTCCTTCACCTTATCAACTAACTCACTGTATTTTTCTTTAGTCAGAATACCACTATTTCCTTTTTTATTCTGCATAATATCAGAAAGTTTGCACTTGAAACGTTCCATCATCAGTTCCCTGTTTACAGCAGCCAAAGTTACTGTTAATTGGAAAAACAAGATTTTAAGACTCATCTGTCCACACGCGGAAAAACACAAATTTAATAGCTAAAATTATATAAACAATATAATTAACTGACTTTGTCGAACTGTGGATACTTGTGCACAGATGAAGGGCGGATAGCACTTTTCCACAAAAAGAGATTTTAATCCTCATAGATGTATACATTTCGGCTACTAAGTAGCCATCTTCAGTATGAATCAAATAACAACACAATTTGTACAAGTATTTATAAGAGAAATAAACCAATCAGAGAGATTTCCAAAATTTAAACGTCTAACAACTAAACATAGAACCCGATTGGTTCTAAAACCGCGGACTTAGTAGAGAGCTAATTTCCTCCTGGATCAGAATTAAAAAAATAGTTATTTAACAAAGTTTAATATGGGTTTCCATACTGTTAAATCTAAAGGTCCATTATCAAGATTCATTAGTTTGTCTCCTTGATTCTTCAAGATCTCCATGGACTCCAAAAAATTCAACTTTTTGCAGCCGTCCACGACATGTAAAATCTTTAAGTTTTCCTTTTTCCATTCATGTCCTGTCTTCGATATGTGGTCCGCAACAGAGGATTTCTCTGGTCTATAATTTCTAATGTGATCAAAGTGTTTTTTAATCCTCGTCTCTATCCTTCTGCGGGTCTGGCCAATATACTTAAGATCACATGTCCCACATTGGATTTCATAAATCCCGGATCT
>JAHWFO010084236.1:226683-248688 GCA_023313115.1 Rhysida immarginata
AATTCATAACTAATGTTTCGTGTTTTTTAGAAATCACTCGCAGTAACCATCATCTTATTATGAATATCATCATGTATTTAAAATCATTAACCAAATCTTATCTAAACCTAACTTAATACAAACAAAAAAAAATTACCATAGCTAAAACCTGATCTTACCTAAACTTAACCGAACTTTTATCATAAGCATCGCTACAACAGGTGTCTAAATACGAATGCTAACACAACCTAACCAATCCTCACCCAACCTAGCCTGATCTATACCTAATCTGACATAAACCTAACCTCATTAAAACCTGACCAGTCATAACTTAACAAACCGAACAAATAACCTTACCTCACATACCTAATCAAACGTAACCTAACTTAACTCAAACTTACCATAACCAAAAACCTAACACAACTTTAAACCAACACAACCCAATCTACCTAAATTTACCTAAACATAATTTAAACCTAAACATACCTAAAGAAAACTTACTATAAACCTAACCTAAACTAATCTGAGCATATACTAAACCAAAACCAAAACCTTAATCTAAATTAACCCAACACACCATAACATAACCTAACATAACAAACTAATCTAAACTCACCTAAACATAACCTAATCCAAAGCTAATCTAGCCTAATCTGAACCTACCCTAAACCCAACCTAAACCTAACCCTAATCTAACCAAAACCCAACCTAACCTCAAACCTAACATAACCTGACTTAACCAACCTATACAAACCAAACCCATACTTAATCTAACCTACCCTCCATACTAAACAGATACACACCATGCTCTTTGCTTACAGGTTTACTTCCGTCCAGCCGGATACGGTTCACTAATGTTTCGCTTTTTGTTGTAATCATTCCCTGCGAGCACCTCATAACCGAGTTAGGACAAGGGGAGTTTGTTTTCTTCCCCACAATCATTTATACGGACTGAACGTCTGCCATAGCATGTCTGGGAGCATGAGAATCAAAGAGTAGGACAAGACACATCTTGAGATTGCATAATTTCATCACGCGAGAAATTAATTTTCAGAATGTGATTCTTACCTACTGCTCTTCCCCCGACATGCCAGTAGACGCACTAACTACCTGCCCCTGCTTTACGCAGATTCCTGGATTTGTTATCCTTATCTGAGCAGGATAAGTAATTATTTATATTAAATTACTTAACTCATTGGTTTGCTGGCCTACACCAACAAGGTATTTACAAAGTTTATCTTGTTCCTTTAAACTTCATAATTGCAAAATTATTTACTTAGCGGGATGAGAGGGGTTCTAAACGCAATATATTTTTGTTAAATGACTTTAATTTTAAAATCACAAAAGGATTTTTTGGGCTTGTTCTTACCTTACGCGAAGGCAGTAAGTAACCATTGTTTTTTTTACTACATGATATGTATCTTTTACATTTGTTATTGTATTATACGTTTAATATACATTTTAATTATGGTATACCAGAATGCAAAAAAAATTTTCTTCGTTTCCTAAAGAAGCAAAACATACAGTGTGCACGCACAAAAATGAAAAAAATAATAAAGGCATAAATGTTTATTTTGTTTATTGTAACTTAAACAATTTTTTTTGAAACTGTATATGTAACGTCAGTACCTAAACTTCTATCTGTACAAATGACCGTCATATTTTTTTTTTGTGTACAAGACAATTACAGGGGGCTTTGTTCGAGAAAACTCAGATTTTTATGTAAAAAATAGATATAATTTTATTATAATTATTCTATTTTTTACTCTTTGTTTTTTTTACAGTTTTGCAGACAGTGATTGTTGAGTATATTGTTTTAGTAAATGTTAATTAAAAAATCTCCACGTGATTATCACTGTCTGCAGCTGGTTGCCCCTCGCGAATAATTTTCGTGAGCACGAGGATGTTTGTCCCACTATTGTTGACATTCCTTCCGTGGTTACTGATTTTTTTAATTTCGGACAGGCCACTTCCAGCAACTGGCTTGACCAGTCGTCCCTCCTTTTGGTCCTCACGTTATTCGTTGCCTGCAGCATGGCATTCTACTTCCATTTATCATTTTTATTCCAATGCTCTACGAATTACTTCTACCCTGCCGTTCGATGTTTAGTATCTTATTAAATTACTTACTTTCTCGCGACAGCCATGATTCTTTATCGAGCAACATTGTTTTGCGTGTTACCCCGTAAGGTAATAATGAAAATTCTCTTAATGCTATTTCAACAATAACGCGCATAAGGGACGCCATGCTGCACAATTTCAATTATTATTCCCCATTAATAATTGCTTAACATTCCTCAGTCTTTCTTTAGACATTTAATGGAAATTTGAAATTTCTTTTCCTTATTAATTATAAGGAATTGTTTTGTCTCAATTCTCTTTTATTTTTAAAGTTAATTCACTCATGTAGCGATTAATATTGATCGCAATGCCTATTCCTCAATTTAAATCATATTGTATAGAACATTCTTTTGTGTAGAATATTTTGATATTTTATAAATAAATATTGCATTTTTTAAAACTAAAATATTGCATTTTTTAAAACTAAAATAAGAGTCTTTCAACGAGCCCTATTCATTCTTAAGTTTCAGGGTTTCCCTTAAAGTGTCAACCCTTTTATATATTATATTATTTTGCTTCCCCCTCTAACCAGAAAGGGTTGTTGTTTCGACAGGATCAGTATAGTGCGAAGAAGAAGCCTTATTTGCTCTGAATAGGAGCCAATTATGAATTGTTAACTTATTTTGTATTCATAATTTGTCCTGATGTTTACCGAATTCTTGACCTATTACAAGTCATACTAGCCAATCATATGCAGCCATTTATAATTTGCTTCTTATTTTAATTATAATTGGTGAACTTTCACTAGTTTTGCTAATCCGACCTTTCTTGCGTTTCGACCATGGTTGACGGATTAACGAGGTTCTGCTGTATTGATAAAGATAATTTGCGACAAACATAGCTCGTTCCGAAGAACTTGCGAGACTCATAGCTTAAAATTAAAAGAATGGTCGACAAATTTATTCATAAGTTTATGCAGAAAACCTTGCATATTTTAACATAAAAACCGCGAATGTAAGGTGATTTTATTCTGTCATTAGTCTATTCAAAAAACGTCGCTCATGTTTAGAACAAAAAATCTTAGAATCATGCACTTTTGATGTTAAAACAATGTAAAGATTATTTTTAAAACTGTAGTTCAACTTAAAAAAAAAAGAAATATTAAATCATTTAAATGTTTAGATTCTTACAATGTCTCGTAAATACGTTTTGTCGTAGGAAAGATTTGTCCTAAGCGAATTGTCTTGTTACGAAATGTCGGTATTCCGTGCATAGGTGACAAGCTGAAAGAAGGTGTCCTGAAATTGTCCAATGACAACCAATTGCATAGTTGTAGAGGAATTGGATCTATATTAAGAAATTAAGAAAGGCATGTTACTGGCCAAAAATAAACAGGGATGTGTTCGAGTATGTCTGAGAGTGTTGGTTTGTCACCAATGTAAGAAGATGATAGGGAAGGCGCCTTTTCACGAAGGAGTGTCTTGGAGTCGCCTTTACGAGAAACTGGCTATGGATATTATTCGGCAATGCAGCCTCGTTTCCTCAAAATAATAAAGTCTTAGCATTTATAAACTCAGGTCACGGTTTCCTGTAGTTGTTATTATCAAGGACCAAACTGCAAAGAGAGTCGCCAAAGTCTTTTAAGAAAACAATATGCTAATATTGAGTACCACGTGAATTGATCAAAGGTCCTGCATATTAATTACAATCGTTCCTGGCGGATAGAAGCACCTGTTGATTCAGAGAGTTCCCATTAGCCACGTTATCCTCTACGACATCTTCCGAGACCTTATTACCTGAGCTTGAACAGGGGGTCCCTCTACCATTAAATTTTAGTCACGATAAATTAGGAGGAGCGTACCTCATAATAAGAATTATGCAATATATTATGAGCATTTTGATCCCATTAATATTTTTGTGTATTAATGTTTCCTTCTTTGTTATATTAAAAAAAAATTATTCATCTTAAGAGGGGAGGCATGTGGTGACACTGTGAGCCCCAAATGAGCTATCACTTTCGTTTTCTCTAAACGGATAACCTTTACTTGTTTGTCTGAATAGTTTCTAAGGTGAATACTCGTTTTTACTGACTTCAAAAAAGGAAAGTCTCTGTTTGACCCTTATATATCCGTATGTATGTATGTTCGCGATTTTCTTAAAAATTACTGATCCGATTTGGATGGGGTTTTCGCCATTCGACTGAATATTTTTCTGGAGAGCTTTTAGAGCCATGAAGTCGGTTCATTTTTGTTAAAAAAAAGTTCTTGTTCCTATTTAATTTCCAAACAAAAAAATAATCACCAGTTGCCAAAGTGATCCCCGGTGTTGTTTGAACTCTATTTTATTAAATTTTGCAGTAAATGTACAGTAAAAACGTACACATAAAGGCACTTAGATTAATTTACTAAAAATTTTTAACCAAAAATATTCGAAAAAAAATTGGGAGGCTGTTCATGTTGTGTTTGGAGGCAGTTCTGCTCTCTCTTGAGCATTCTTATTTCTTAAAGTTTACTCACTGTCCCTTCTATTATTGAATGCGTAAATTGACAACTATTGGGTATTGTTCGTGGATTAGATAATTTAAGAGGCGCCAATAGCCTCAATACTGGTAATATATATCACGAATTGAATTCATTCACAACATCCACCGTTTTTTCATCGGCTAACACAAGAACGGCCATGTAACTGCCTTTTGGTTATGTATTTGCAAAGGTACTTAATTGATTTAACAGAGTGGCTGTATTCGACATAGATGTGCGCCTGAAAATTTTTTGATGGAGAGGGCAATAAGGCAGGAAACACCTTTATGAATTTCAATTTCTTTTTTGGTTGTTAAATTATTTTTTCGAAAGTAAAGGTAAACAGAGACCTTCCCCATGCTTTGAAGGTCATGTATGCTAAATTTCATCCAGATAGGAATATAGCTGTGATCTTGAAGAAAAACTATTCGCCATTCATCACTTTGTGTAGTCTAGCAGTCTCGGTTACCTCTGTTGATACGCTTACATCGTCGAGAGCCGCCTGAGAAATTCGATGACAATTTAATCACTCACAACTTGCTCAGATTCTCAATAGCCTAGTAACTCCATTTTGTGGTGACTCTATGAGCTGTCAAATTACTTTTTTGCCATTAGAAGTCCCACATCACTTACTATTGATAAACTTGGTAAAGACTTTACAACACAACAAAGGGAGAACAGAGTTTCCGACTAGTTTCGCCATTTATTCCCGGCTTTATCAAGGATACACACAAGAGGACTCAAGCCTTTATATACAGAAAATATGGTACAGAATGTGAACACATTGGATGAAGAAATATCATCGGAAGAAGAAATAACAAATAGTAAATAATATAATTGTACAGTGGCGACAATGAAAGGAGAATGGTTGGATAAGGAACCAATAACAATGAAATTATAAGGAAAACTTGAGAGGAAAATTTATTGAAATATAAAGGAAAAAATGTCAAAATGTCAAATGGCGAAACTAGTCGGAAACTTTGTTTTCCCTTTGTTGTGTTGTAAACTCTCTACCAATTTTATCTATAAAAACAGCACTATGGACCCCACTCTTACTATTACTGTCAAATTTCAATTTGACTTTTTTGCAATTAGAAGTGTTTACTGTATTGTATGGACGTACTATTGTTTACAAGTGCATTGTTAATTGTAATCATTGTAAAGGGATTTTTTTCTGAGAGACAGACAGATCTCAACTAAGGAATTGTTGGGAGAAAAGGAATCTCTAAAAATATATGATTTTATTAATGTCGTCTTATGTTTTGCTACAAAAAAACACTGAAAGAGTGAGCTATAACTTTGTAACCATCATTAAATAAAGAATTTTGCTACTCTAATTTTGCTATTTTGAAGATAAATGCCCTAAATCATAATATAGCCGGAGTTCTTCATTTTGACATGGGAATGGAACGTAAAGTAACTTTGAATAATAAGAGATTGCATATCGAGTTATATTTTATTAAATACTTAATTACTTGTCTTTATTATGTATTGACCATTAAATATATTGCTCTTATTCCTTAATTGTGTATTTGAGTTTTAAAGCTTTCTTCCCAAGAATTGATGTACTAGGAAATGGACTTGAAAAGCTTATAACTGAATTTTCAAGAACTGAACTACGTTTGAATGTGGGCAAAATTTGGGCAACCTTTGGGTAGCTGGAAACTGGTAATACAACTTTCTTTGGGGATTAATAGAAGCTTACTAATAGAAGAAGGGCATTAATACAAGGCAATGATATATCTCCTCAGATGGTGATTCTTCACCTTACTTTCTTATAGCTTGGTCGCTCATACGAGTATTTCAATAAATAAATATTGCGATTTCTATTTGAAAACTGTATACTCTACATGGAACTCATATTCATTCCTCGCCATTCCCACTGAAAGTGAACCATCCTGCAACAGTGCTGAAGCACAAGACTTTGAAAAGATTTTAAGCACTGCTCATATTTACTGCTTTCCAAGAGAATGTTAAGTTCTGAGAACCATCATTAAGAAAAGCCTTGGCAATAGGATATCTATGCATTGTTACAAATTGAACCTTAATTTTAAAGCACAACTTTGCCTTTCATTGTTGTTCATGACATATATAATGTTGGTCCGTGCATAGTGTTTGTGAATTTTGTGTTTATACCCTTCCAGATAACTATTCTTGCACAAACT
Source organism: Rhysida immarginata (assembly GCA_023313115.1). Classification (NCBI taxonomy): domain Eukaryota; kingdom Metazoa; phylum Arthropoda; class Chilopoda; order Scolopendromorpha; family Scolopendridae; genus Rhysida; species Rhysida immarginata. The sequence continues at coordinate 233,408 of JAHWFO010084236.1, forward strand.
TTGCTTCGCTTTAATAGTCATGAAATAATTATTATTAATAAGTTGACAATAGATGGCAGCGCCTAAGCTTTATGTATCTGAGGGTATGACGGTATGATCGAAATGAGGAGAAAATATCGGCAATGTTAAGAATACTGTATGTAAACGGCTAAGTTCCACAGTGTTCGAGCAAAAATGTTAAAATGAAAAATCTCAAGTTTCATGGATTTCCTACAGATCGAAAAATTGAGTGAAGTTAAATGAGATGTCATAGCCTAGCCCAATATTTTACATCGTCACTTTCGTAAATCTTATTTAATTATAAAATTTGCTGTCTGTTAGTCAGAACTTGTTTATTTTCGTCAGTTTTCACTCCTGTTGACTAGCTTTTCGTTCACTAAAGTTTTGTAACTAAACCAGAACAAAATTCATAAACCATAGGGGACGCCATCTGGCGGAAAATTTGGCATTTAAATCAACCTATATGCGTGTCATTACAATCTTATTACCAACAAGAAGCGAACCCAACCTTTTGTATAATCAGAAATAAGCGATTGTTAGATATTTTCTTTGTTGTGACAACATCCACCATCGCCGATTTTAAATTTTCTATCTATATATACAACGATCCCGGTGTGGCTCGGGATAATTACGCTTGTAAGTAAACAGAACAACCTCAGAAAGCTAAATTAAACCTCTAGCTTGGTTAAAAAATAACTCAATCACTACAATATAGAGCGAAGGGACTATCCATTCTAAGAAAAATCCGAAAGACATGAATTTACCTCTCCTAGATGATATACTGGGACCTGATTTAACGAAAAAAAATTTTTTAAGCCTCACAATGGATGGACCTCTCCAATGATGCTTTCTAGTCTAAATAATTTTTTACTCATGTAATCTTACTTTAGATGTACACATGGTGTTGTTGCAATTTCTTTTCTTCTTTCGATTTCTTGAAGCAAAAATTTGCCATTCATCACTTTGTGTAGTCTAGTGGTCGCCGATTCTTACATTTCCTTGCTAACCATTTGCTCAATACAGCACGGAGTTAAAGGAGTGCTTCCTCTATCGTTTTTCACTCTCTCATTAGTCTGCTAACTCATTATCTCCATTTGCTGATCATTTTTAAAGATTTTCAAGAAATTTTTAAGTCCTAAGAATTCTCTTTTCTAAGAAAAGCCTGAATAACAGGAATTCTATGCATTGAATTCTATATTGCACAAACTTTGCCTTGCATTGTTGGCCATGAGACATATATTATTGATCCTTGCATATTGTTGTGCATTGCGTGTTGACACCATTGTTGATACCTGGTGTTGCACAAAATTTTATTTGCATTGAAGGTCATGAGAAATTTCTCATTAATATGCCCTGCCATAACCTCGAATATCGATATTTTATCAATAATTATTATTTGTTCGAAATCTGAGGTAGACAGTGACCTTTTTCATGCTTTGATGGTCATGTATGCGAAATTTTATGAAGATCGGAATAAAACTGTAGATTTGTATAAAAAACAAACCACAAACCAACCCACAAACAAACAAACAAACAAACATCGCTCTTTATATATATAGATAACTAACAGAGGACCGGCATTGCCCGGGATAATTACGCTTGTATGTAAAGAAACACACATATATACACACACATCCTTCTGTATTTGCATTGTTGGTCATGGGATATATATATTGTTGATGAGTGCAGAGTGTTTGCGAATTGTGTGTTGATACTATTGTTGCAAAAACTTTGTCTTACATTATTGGTCATGAGATATTTCTAATTAATATGCTCTGCTATAACCATGAATATCGACTTTTTATCAATAATTATTATTTTTTCAAAATCTGAGATAGACAGTGACATCCCTCATGCTTGGATGCATCCTTGGAGGTAGACAGTAACTATCTTGGATTCATGCTTTGAAGGTCATGCATGCGTTATTTTATTTAGCTCGGAATAAAACTGTAGATTTGTATAAAAAATCAAGCGAAGAAATCCACAAAGAAACCCACAAACAAACGCACAAACAAACATCTTTTTTTATATACAGCGTGTTTTTGAATTGAGTACTGATTTTTTGGTAATGACAGAAGAGGTCCTTAGAAGTATTATTTGTCAAATGAACATGGGGTACCCGCAGGTCCATTTACTTACAACAGTGCATTGAACAATCAAATAACACCGACGCAGTGTGCGTTGGTAGGCCTAGATTAATTTACTTTTAACAATTAACACAATTAACACATGAAGTCAACTTTTTAAAACAACTCTTTACCTACTGCTTTCCCAGAATGCGATTAGTTCCTTTACACATGGATTAATCGCATTTTACAAAGGGGTTGGATACCATGGAATCTCCTTGACGAAGTTTGTCCTAAGACTTTTCATCAAACAAGCACTTGCACCTTAAAATTTCTTTGCAAACAATTTTTTTAAAAGTTATTACAGTAGATTGCTTGTGTTAATTGTTAAAAATAAAATAATCTAGTCCAACCAACGCATACTGCGTCCCTGTGTCATTTCATTGCTCATTGCAATATTGTAAGTAAACGGAGCTGCAGGGATCCCATGTTCATATGACAAAAATATCTCTAAGGACCTCTTCTATCATCTCCCACAAAATCTGTACTCAATTCAAAAACACCCTGTATATAGAAGATAGATGAAGATGTATGTATTTATGTACATATGTATATATGTTTGTGTCTTATGCAAATCTACAGTTTTATTCCAATCTTGATGAAATTGAGGACACTTGACTTTCAAAGCAAGTGGATAAGTACTGTCAATTTAACATTTCTGAAAAAAAAAATTTTTTCGAAATTATTCAATGTAAATCTATTTTTCGATGGCAATGCATTTTAAAACAAGTTTTTGTGCATAGTTTTAATTTCAATTTTATGTCGCCATCTATTACGAACATTTTAAAAATAGTGTTGTCGATTTTTAAACCTGAATTTTTACTATTATTATGATATTTTAAACCTGAAAGGTGCTTTATGTTATGCATATACATGAATGAATATAAGGTCTCATGAATGAATATGACGTTAAACTGATGTCAGTCGAAATTGTTTTAAATACACCTGTTTTAAGGGAACCATTATCGTTCATTGGAACTTTGAATGCTAATATACAGCATGTTAGAAACCAAACAATTTGGAGTGAGGTATCATGAATGTATATACCGTAAAATTAATGATAATGGAAATTGTAATACTGGCACCTGGTTTAGTGGGACCAAGATGGTTCATTGGAACTATCAATGCTTAGATTTAGCATGTTATATATAAAACAACTTGGATAACGTCTCATGAATGAATATAACGTGACATTAATGGTAGTCGTAATTGTTTATTTTTTTCCACGAAAATATATCTGGTTTAGCAGAACCATTATGGTTCAAGAATAATAATTGGATGTTCTATGAGGATTTTATACACACCATATCTCAGATGTTTAAATTATTGATGAAAATTAGGAAAGAAAATTCGACATCCTGGGATCGAACCAGGAACCTTCTGCCCACCGTGCAGATGCGCCAGGCAATTGCGCCACTGCGAACATGGAAGGATTAAGCTATCTACATGCCCTTAGGTCTGGCTTGAGTAGTACCCAGTTCACAGGCTAGGACTACCTTTCCTTTTGGGGTAATAATCATTATAGAATTATTGATCTGAGGAGTTTAAATTTAACCCTAATATTTGGATCAACCCTTCAAAATTTCATCTGTATTCAAGATTATCGTTTTCCCTTATCAAGATTATCTGCACAAGAACTTCATCTACATCCTCAATAGACTGGTTTTATTTCTACCATCAACAACATCTTCAATAGACTACATCCTTTGAGTTTTCTTTCATCTCCCAAGTTTCTTCAAGATTAGTGAATTTAATTTTATTTTTTGTTTTTATTATTTCACGATTTTCCCCATTATAAGGAGACTAAACTCATTTTAAATTTAGATTATTTTTTAAAGAATAATAATTGGGTGTTCTATCAGGATTTTATACACGCCATAACTCAGATGTTTAAATTATTGATGAAAAATTTGAAAGAAAATTCCACAGCCTGGGATCGAACCAGGAACCTTCTGCCCACCCTGCATATATGCCAGCCAATTGCGCCACTGGGACATGGAAGCATTACACGAGCTACATGCCCTTAGGGCTGGCTAGAGCATCTAAACGGCGTATCTGCATCGGCGAATTGACTGGCGCCACTGCATCATCAATATTTTAAACATCTGAAGTATGGCGTGTATAAAATCCTCATGGAATATTCAATTATTATCCTTGAACGATTATTACGCCAGTAGGAAAGATAGCCCCAGCCTGTGAAATGGGTACTGCTCCAGTCAGCCCTAAGGGCATTTAGATAGCATAATGCTATTTTGGCGCAATTGGCTGGCGCATCTGCACGGTGGGATTCCCAGGCTGTGGAATTTTATTTCCTATTTTTCATCAATCATCATGGTTCATTGGAACTTTTGCTAGTAACGTGCTAGTAAAGGCGAACCGCGTTTACCCGCACGCACAGCCAACGATTCAAAAATAAAGCGTAAAAAACCCAAAAAACCTTCCCTTGACTAAAAAGAAAACAGTAACCAGAACCCAAGGTGGTCGCGGAGAAACAAGATTACGCGTACTTGAAAGAACAAAAGAGATCCCCCAAGTAAGGTGAAGATAGAAAGAAACCCAGGAGAAAAACTTCACTACGAGATAAACCCCAATTAAATACTGCAATAGCTAACCCCCCATCCAAAACAACCCAAAGTTAAGCCAAAAAAACTTAAGATAGAAAAGGCGAATTCCAAATAAATATTTTCTTTTATTACTACAGGCGAACAAGGATAGAACAGAATAAAGTAAAACAGAATGGTCTCAAAGAGAAGCGGGGTGAACCAACTCTTGTAAAGTCAAAGCCGTTGGGACGACGATCTACGTAAAGGAGCGACAGTCAAAGTCCGGTAAAAGGCGAGGGTAGAACGTATCAGTTGAGTGGAAGAAGGTGAACCCATCAAAGCTTGGAAGATCATGAAGAGTGACTGAAACCAGAAAAGTTAAGCGGAGGCACCCACACTGAAAGCAAACAAGACCATCAACAGCAAGTGCCAAAGGAAAATAAAACTGGAAATAAAAAAAAACATAATTTTCGTCTTGTTTTTCTTTTAAAAAATAGAGATAGTGGAAAAAAATTATAATCACAAAAAAATTAAATAAATGAATAACAGTGGTATATGAAAGATAAAATAAAAGGAAACCAAAAACCCTGGACCTCCTCCGCAAGGATCCTAAAGACGAGTTACAAGATATACACTATAATTCAGACAGCGGAAACTATAACACAAGGTAACACAAAGCATTGAAGGTCGGGACAAACAAACAGGCTCACACGGAAGGGCAGAGAAAGCACAGACAGCGATGATAACATGGATGAGGTCCTGGAAAAGAAAACAAAATAATTAAAAATAACAGATTATAACAGGGGTATCATTTCCAATTATTAGGAAGAACCGATTTCAATAATACAATCAGATAATACGATTTAGAAGGGAAAAAAAATACATAAAGTAAAACTAAAACTTTGAGAGATTGAGGAAAAGGTCCGTCAAATCAAACGTAGCAAACGTATCATTGCTATAAAAAAACTGCATGGCGTTTCATAGGCGCAAAGTCAAATCACGAGAAGATAAACCATAATGTAGGTGTGCGATCCATGACGGGCGAAAAAACCGATCTCGCAACTCTGCAGAAGAATACGAATTCAAAGGCTCATAGGGCGCAACTTATCTTAGATGAACTTGTTCACCAGCTTAATCGGTCAACGGGAAAGCGATTGACGGTCCAGAGTAGAAGTAACGTTTAGTCCTTCATGAACACTCAAAAGATAAAAGCTTGGAAGTAAACTATGAACAACGACATAGTCCTGAGCTACAATCGATTGAGATCCGATATAGAAAACCTAACATGAACTAATCGCTCATGAGTTGAAGTTAAAATTGGCGATGACTGAAAGTAATAAGTTCGTTTTTCAAAGGAAAGCCATCTCCTTTCTCAAGAGAGGGCTGAGGACCTGTTGTTGAAGCTGAGGCAGATAGTATTGCCTCAGCGGACGCCTAATCAGAAGAACTTAATTGCTGCTAAATCTAGGCGCCCAGGCGCACATGCGGTAAGTGGCGGGCAGCCTATAAAGGGCTGCGCGACTTAATCAAACGCCTCAAAAACGAGGCCTGTCCACATCTGACGAGGTATCAGAAGGCCATCAGGAAGGTGAAAAAGAAAGTCTGGTCTCCTCCGATGACCTCGCATAAGCACTTAGATGACTTATAGCGCTTTTTAAACGTAACTGGACCTATCCGTGACTATTCAAGGAGCAGAAAAGAACGAGGTTGAATGGCCACTTTCCTCCATACGATCAAAGTTGATAGAGGATGGCCCTGCGATCGACTCCAACGGGCTAGCCAGAGTTCTTTATTTATGAAGGCGATCGCAACGGCTAGGTCCGGTTTTAATACCTCGCCAGTAGAATCGTTTAAGAGGAAGCGCACAGACTGATATGAGAAAAGTACCAGCCCATAATGCTTCCTCAAACGATCCCAGATCGATATAGCAAACGGGCACTCATAGAAAACGTGGCAAATGGTCTTGGCTACGCCGCACACGGAACATCCAGCAGACCTGACCACCTTCCATAAGAACAGACGATGAAGGGAATAAAACCCGTGATGCAGCAGCCGCCATGGATAATTAAACAATGTTTTCTCAAAAGCGAAAGATTTTAAAAGCTTCATAACCGCTGCCCACGGGCAATCGGGAAGAAGTCGCACGATGTCCGTCGATTCGTCAGGGTCAGTCTGCTGAAAGAACCATGCAAGCCGAAGCATTCCCCATTGCTGAGGATCAATACGGCGTAGCATCGGTAATATCAGTTCAAAGTCCTGGTTGAAAGCTTTGTATAAGTCGAGTTGATGTTGATATGTTACAACTGGCAGCAAGGGGGATAACGGAAGCCTATTCACCTTGAAAAACAACCTTAGATGTAAGAAAAGGAAGTACACTCATAAAGGGGGAGGGCTAAGGAATACCCAAATCAAGGCAGCCCGCCTGGCCGCAATGAGATACCGTTTAGTATCGGGTAAACCCAACCCCCCTCTCTCTAAGGGGATAAAGAGGAACGCTGCTCTCAATGGATGACGTTGCTGAGCAGTCGTCCCCCAAACACAGTTTACAATTGCCCCACGGAGTCTCGTGAGAAGATCATGCGAAGGACATGCGTCTTCATGAGTCTCACCTTGACAAACATCGATGTTGGAAAACGAAGACTTTTATCAAGGCGAGCAATGCACTTCTCAACCACTTGTTGCCAGTGCATGGAGTCCATGGTCGGTTGAAAAGAAAAGACATAACCTAACACTGTAATTCGGTCGCACCATGTTATTGGGAAGGTTTTGAGAAGGTCCACAGTCCACTTCCACTTCCCAATAGCAATACCTTTAGACTTGACGAGGTTGATGGAACTCCCCGTCGAAGTACTAAAGCGGTCGATGGTTTCTTTAAAGATGCCCAAGGAGTACGAGTCAGACGCAAATGGAACTACGTCATCTGCATACGCCAAGTCCTGATGTTTATGGATGCAGCTGGCAGATCGTATCCTCGAACATCTTGGTGGCGATTTAAGTATTGCAATAATGGTTCCAAATAAAAGATGTATAACAGGGGGGGGGGGGAAGAGGACACCCCTGCCTAACACCTTTACACAAATTGAAGGAGGCAGATACGGAACCATTAATCGCCACACATGATGCGGCCAAAACATACAGTGCGTAAATAATTGTGGCAAAAGTCCGATTACGAAGATGACGAAACACTTCAAAGAGGAACTCGTGGTTCACTATGTCGAAAGCCTTTTCCTGGTCAAGGCTTAAAACGGCAAGAGTTTGCTGATGAGCACACTCCTCTTCCATCACACACGGATTCGTAATTAGATTATCGGACATCCTGCGCGATGGAATTGAGCAGGATTAACCGGGATTGATGAAATCTTCAGCGAGAAATTTCAGTCTTTGTTGGAATACACCAGTGAAGACCCTGTAGTCGGTGTTAAGGAGGGTTATTGGCCTCCACTGGGTGACAAGCTCTGGATTCGGCACCTTGGGGAGAAAGATAATTTTCCCCACAGTGAAGTCCGATGTGATGGAAGACGGGTCTTCAATAATAAAATTAAACACTTGCACCAGGAAAGGGCCAAGAAGTTTCCATGTCGCATTGTAGAACGAGTATGGTATGCCATCCATGGACAGGAACTGGACTGGTGACGGCCATCCGCTGACAGGAACTTCTTGACTTCGTCTTCGGTGAAGGGACGAGAGATAGACAGGTCAGCATCCTCAGAAAAAGGTCTTAGCGCCTCGATCCACTGCTTCGTTTCGACTGACGGAATGATTGGGTTGTCGAAAAAGGATGAAAAATGGGCGTGGAAGGCTGACAAGATGTCGTGGTCAGAACTCACTTCCCCATTTTCCACCACCAATCGATGACATCGTTTTTTGTTGGCACGTCGTCTCTCCTCGGCAAAAGCGGCAGGTGATAAATTCCTGACGTCAGTCGCCCAGGAAAGTTTGGCTCTGAGCGCTGATCATTAGAGCTAGCTGCCTTACAGATCATTAGAGCGTTGATCTCACTCTTCACCTGACGAATCTCCATATCGAACTCCCCCTTTGGGGTGGATACTTGGAGGAGCCGGAGGATCACTTGTAGCATGAAGAGATGACGACGTCGGCGACGAGCAGAATCTAACCCAATCTTCCGAAAGAACCGTTTGATCTTAGTTTTTAGTTCCAACCACGAGGCAAGCGTAGGAGGCACATTACGAAGGTGTTTGTCGACAAACTGAGCGAAAGCACCCTGGTATTCCTCTTCGTCGAGCAGAGAAACATTCAGGAACCACTTGCGATGGACTGCAGAGCCTGCGGATGATGCTGAAAATGGAGGATTCCATGACCACATGATGGCGCTGTGGTCGGAGAATGAGCATGGAATTACCTCCATTTTACCCGGCGTACCAACAAAAGCATTATCGATGAGAAAAAGGTCTAATCTTGATGTAGTGGGCCCTTGATGGAAAGTAGCCCCAATGTGATTACTCTGTGGATTGTGTGTCCATAGGTCGAACAATGCATTTTGCTGGCACAGACGATACACATGACCAGACGAGAAGATGTTGTTGTCGTCTGGATGGTAGTTCAAATCTCCAGCAATCACCACAGGCAACGATGAACACAAAAAGTTATTTAAGTCTGTGAAAAACGTTGGTTTCTCTGCTGATCTACACGGTGCATATACATTAAGCAATCGGAAATTGACACCAGATGTTGAAATGTCCAAAGAAATTACCCTGCACTCGCAGTCATATACACAATTCGACACCAGAATGGAGGGGTTGAAGATAATAGAGGTAACCCCTTTCCCATTTGGCAACGAAGAGTTGATGAAGAATTGTCCGTTGGTATATTGACTGCGAAGGCGCGGAAGATCGTAGCACTGTTGTGAAGTGGCGAGCTTTACTTCTTGAAGTAATAAGATGTTCGGCCTGTACAGGGCAATGAACGATGACAACACCGATTGCTTAGAAGAGGAACCCAGAGAACGCACGTTCAGGGAGATGACCTTCATTGAGGATTTTTAATGGCGCACCTGCTGACCTGTATCCAGTTGAAACTTGGGCTTCCTAGATGATACGGGAGGCTCCGTCGATCTTCTCATCGGAGATCGCAGACGACCTGATGAAGAAGAAGGGCTGCACTGGTGACTCGCGCGGATGTCTCTCTCGGATGAAGAAGTTGCATGTCTCTCGTCCCTATTGCCACGATCCCATCTGGACTTTTTCTTGCGGGGACTCCTCATCCTCACAAGAAGATCCTGCTGTTTCTGCGCTGATGGAAGCGAGGTCCCAGCAGAAGATGTCATCCTGGAAGGTGACGACGTATGCGTAGACTGCGCAGGCAGTGAAGATGTCGACAGCACTGGTGGAGGAAGAGGTGGAAATTCCTCCACTGAGAAGGCAGAATCTGCTCCTACATCGTCCACACCAGAAGCGTCGTCTTCACCCATCGACACATCCAGAGATGACTGAGGAAGAGGCGTTATCTCTGGGAGCTTGGAAGGAGACAATGATGACCTCTCCCTCCTAGCTCCGAAGATGTAGTTGGAGTCGACGATGATCGAGATGGTGGCAGCATCATCTCCTTCTGCACCTCCGGAAGAGTCGAAAGAGCCGTTGTAGAATGGCTCTTCTGCAAGGTGGATGACAGCGACGAAGCTTTGGTTGCCACTGTAGACTTGGCCAGTGATGACATCAGTGGTTGTTGCTGGGACGACATTCTTGAAGGCGACGATGGAAGATCTGCTGGTGCTGCAAACACCCTCTCCTGGCACTGGTGAAACTTGCTTACAAGGCGATTGCAAGCATCGCAATGCTTTAGAAGAGGGCAGTCTTTCCGGACGTGAGACGTTTTCTTGCAGTACCAGCAGCACTGCCTTTGACCCTTGTAAGATACACGAACTTTGTTGCCGTGCATTACAAGGTTTTCAGGAATGTCCCTCTGAAGCTTCATCTCGACTACGAGGTCACCAGTCCTCTGCAGAGGAGAGTCCGGGTGCGTTGGATACCGACTTTTTTGACCTGACCGTAGTCTGACATGTAGCGCTTCAGCGGCGATGCACCCCGGGCTCAGCGTAGACTAGGCGGACGGTGGTTTGTCCGACCTAAACAAAGTCCGCAGGCACGATGCGGTCTGCAATGTTTCGCTGTCGGCAAAGCATCCTCCATTCGGTTGGAGAAAGTCTTTGCACGACAGAAACAGCAGGATCGCCCGAAGGCAACGCAGGCGGGATGTCCGTCTTAGCATAGATGGCTTTCATAAACATACCGACGGCTAATGTATGTTTGGTAATCATAAGGACCATGTTCTCCATGGCTTGAAGTAGAGAAAGTTCGGGTGGGGGGGGGGATGAAACCTCCCCCGGGGTTACCGGGGGGAGGGTCCCTTAAAGTCACAAAGTTTCTCACGTACTCGCAGGAGATGGCTGGTTGCGGCGTGAGTAATACTAAGTCCAGGAAATGAAGTCACACAAACACTAACACAATCACACTAGCTTTACTTATTTTTGCTAGAGGAGCTGATGTTGCCTCTCCTGAAGGTCTAGCTGAATCTGCCTCCAGAAAAAAATTTTTCTACCAAGAAATTACAAAAATCAGAAGTAAAATTTAAATAACACGTGCACGCGGCACGGCATCCAAGTTCTAGGAAAGAAAGATAGCTAGTTGCTCTAAGAAAAAGAGCGGTCGTTTATAACGACATTTGAACAATGAAAGACTAGGCGAACAACGGGAATGCACGAGTAACCAACAATAGCATTGATAAGAAGTCCCCGTAAAGGAAATATAGCAAACAGAAAATATTTTAAATAGTAATAAAAAAATCTTTTCTAGCTTCCAAAGCAAGCCAAAGAATGAAATAGTTATATTTCTTTTAACGATAGATAACACATCTAATATCTATAGCGGAGGGCGAAGACATCCTTTATCTTTCGCCAAAGAAAGCAATCTCTAAAATCAATCCTTATTTTTACAAAACTTAAAGGAAATAGTTAAACGACAAAAAATCTAATAGTAAGTTGAGAAATCCAAAGGACGGTCGTATCTAAAGATCATTAATCAATGACGAAAAATGATCCAACGGACAAGACGAGTCCAACAAATGACGCGACGAGAGACGGGCCAAAACTAGAGGATAAAACTAATTGCCTCAGTGAGAAATTAAAAATTCTATTATGCGTCAAGCGCCAAAAAAATTTACCACGGGATAAACTTCTGAACACACGAAATGGCGACATTAATGTCGCAATATAGGAGGAATCGCGATCTCGGTCAGCATATAAATGAATCCCACTGGAAGAAAAAACTTATTTAGCGCGAGGACAAAATTAAACAGAACAAATAACTCCCCAAACGAGGTATCATTAACCTAAGAACAACACGAACAGAACGCGTCCAGTGATCCCTTTAATACATAAAAAAGGAGGGGGAACACAGTAACCTCCGTTAAAATAATTAATTAAGCATCTAATCCATAAGGCTCACTTCCGAGACGACCGGTGATCACCCAGTTTTGGGATAGACTACACGCGGTAGGAGCCAGGAACATCGGTAAAAATGGGAAACTTGAAAGACACAGTGCCAGAAGGGAACGTTTAAGGTATACTCACTAGAGTGGGAAAGGGAATCTAACAAGAGAGATCTCGAAATAGTTGAAGTGGGGGCCCAAAAATTTTCATAGAACGGCTACTAAATCTTAACCGAAAAAAAAATATAACGGCCCGTTACACATGTTATATATCAAACATATTGGAGTGAAGTCTCATGAATGTATATAACGTATTATTAATGATAGTCGAAATTGTAATAATGGCACCTGTTTTAGTGGGACCAATAAGGTTCATTGGAACTTTCAATGCTTAGATTTGTCCGGTTATATGACTCATAACTTGGATTGACGTCTCATAAATGTATATATAGTAAAATTAATTATAATCGAAAATGTAATAAAGGCACCTGGTTTACTGGAACCATTCTGATTCATTGGAACTATCAATGATTAGATTGGCATGTTATATATAGAACAACTTGAAGGAAAGTCTCATGAATGAATATAACGTGAAATTATTGGTAGTTGAAATTATTTTAAATACACTAGTGGAACCACTATGGTTCTTTGGCACTTTCAATGCTGAGATATTGCATGTTATATATCAAACAATTTCGAGTGAAGTCTTATGAATGTATATAATATAAAATAATGATAGTCGAAATTGTTTTAAAAACACCTGGTTTAGTGGAACCAATAGTGTTCATTGTAACTCTCACTGCTTAGATTTGGCATGTTATACATCTAACGACTTGGAATGATGTGTCATGAATGTATATAACGTAAAATTATTGATAATCGAAATTGTTTTAAGGGCATCTGGTTTAGTGGAACCGTTATGGTTCATTAGAACTTTCAATGTTAAGATATGGCATGTTATATATCATACAACTTAGAATTATGTATCGTGAATGATTATAACGTCAAATTATTGATAATCGAAATTATACCAATGGCATCTAGTTTAGTGGAACCATAAATTTTTATTGGAACTTTCAATGCTTAGATTTGGCATGTGATATATCTAACAACTTGGAATGATATGTCATGAATGATATAACGTAAAATTAATGATATTCAAAATTGGTTGAAAGTCATCTCGCTTAGTGGAACTATTAAAATTCATTAGAACTTTCAATGTTAAGATATTGTACGTTATATACCAAAAAACATGGAATAAGATGTCATGAATGCATATAACGTCAAATTATTGATAGGTGAAATAAAATCAAAGGTACAGGTTTAATAGAACTATTGTGTGCATTGGATCTTCAAAGCTTAGATATTGCCTGCAATATATCAAATAATTTGGAATAAAGTGTCATGAATCAATATAACATAAGTTTAGTGGAACCATTGTTGAACTAGAATTTTCAATGCTATTTAAATATGCTATACTTATATTTAACAACTTTCAATGATGTGTAATTATGGAAACAACAGAAGTTAATGATAATTGAAATTGGTACTAAGGTACGTGGTTTAATGGTATCATTATGGCCTATTAGAAACTTTCATTGTAACATATATAGTTGAAAAATATGGATGAATTGTTTAGTTTAGCTTTTCAGTACTTGGTTATGTCATTCCTTTAGGTTTATAATTTCTAAACTTTGTTAATGTGTTCATTTTATTTGTACATTCACATTCAGATGAATCAAAATTTTTGCGAATTTGACCCCCAGCAACGAAAAAAGCTGTCAATTTAAATAGAAAAATTCGTGTTCAAAATTTAAAAAGATTTCTTTTAAAAAGTTTCCAAGGGATGGAGTCTCCAAATACGGTCTTTTTGCAAAATATAGAACATGAATTCTTACTGAAAATCTCTAATATTTCTTCATGTGTTTTTTTCTGGATATTAACTCACAGAAATTGCAACATTTCATCCAAAAGAGCCCGAGCAACGCCGGATAAAACAGCTAGTAAATGATAATTATTATTTTATCGAAATCTAAGGTACACCCAAGGAAAATTTAAATTTAAAATGAATTTAGTCTCCTTATAATGGGGAAAATCATAAAATAATAACACAAAATTTAGATTAAAGTCACCAATCTTGGAGAAACTTGGGAGATGAAGGAATGTAGTCTATTGAAGATTTGTTGATGGTAGAAATAAAACCAGTCTAATGATGTAGATGAAGTTCTTGTGCAGATGATGTTGATAAGGGAAAACGATAATTTTGAAGTACAGATGAAATTTTGAAGGGTTGATCCAAATTTTTGTGATAAATTTCATGAAAAAACGTTTTCGTAAAAATTTCATGATGTTTACACTTGGATGTAAACAGAACAATCTCAAAAAATTAAATTAAATTTTGCTATATCTTAAAAAAAACACATGAAAATGCTTAGAATTAATACACTAAAAATTCTTAATGAAAATTCGAAAAAAATCTTTTTAAAGGCTCACAATGGATGGACCGCTCCAATAATTTCTTACTCAGGTAATCTTACTTCAGATGTACACTTGATGTTGTTGCAATTTTCACTCTTCTCTCGTTGTGTTGAAGCAAAATTTGGCCTTTCATCACTTTGGGTAGTCTAGCGGTCGCCAATTCTTCCATTACAGCACGGAGCTAAAGGTTTGCTTTCTTTGTCGTCTTTCCACTCTTTCTCAATAGTATGCTAATTCTTCATTATCTCCAGCTACTGATCATTTTTAAAGATTTTCAAGAAATTGTTAAGTACTAAGAACTCTCTTTTCTAAGAAAAGCCTGAATAACAGTATTTCTATGCATTTTTACAAATTGAAACTTATCCGTATTGCATCATAGTAGTAGGAGTCCAGGAATGGTCGCATATTAATGAGATGGGCGTGGCCTATTCCAGCCAATCAGCGAGCAGCATTCGCACCACGTGACCCCCCCATCCCCTCCTCCCCCCTCTTTCTTGACGTCACAGACGTGCAGCTAATCCGCGTGCAGACTGCGACGCACAGGGCCCGCTACCTCCCTCCCCTGTTTTGGCCTTTTAATTTGGGCGTTGGTCTTTTATTTGGGGCGTTGGTTTTTATTTGGGCGTTGGTCTTTTAATTTGGGCGTTGGCCTTTTAATTTGGGCGTTGGCCTTTTAATTTGGGCGTTGGTC
>JAHWFO010084236.1:261962-272507 GCA_023313115.1 Rhysida immarginata
CCGTGACGTGTCGCTTTTCCTGTTGGCCGCTCGTGTGAGGTATAGAAAAAATGTCGAGATCGCTGTTGAGACATTCAGTGCTCAGCTTGTGTATCATGGATGCCATGATTACGTATGTATTAGGCAAAAACCGATGATAAAGGACGTATGTTTAAAATCGGCTTAGAACGTAATTTTGCCTGTCTTTTTGATGACTTCTTCTGTTTCTTCCTATTCTTCGTCTGTTTTTTCTGCACGTTTTTCAGTTTTTTTGAACGCTGCACTCGACTAGTTTTTCTGTATTCACTCTTTAGAAAGGTGTCCACGCTGCTGCCTCTAGGCCTTTTTACATGTGAATGAGTAGGAAATGCTGAATTTCGTCTTTTAACACTGCCTCTACCTCTCTGAACTCTAGCACCCATTTCCTGCAGGGCAATACCTCCTGCTTCTTTCATTCGTGATGACAGCGATTGTTTGAGATTTTGACCATGTATCACATAATTTTCAAGGGGTGGCCATGGCCTGGTTGTCTCGTCGGTTGGCTTGCCAATCGATTGAGTTCGGCAACTTCAGGCGCGGCCAGCTGCTGGTTGGGTGACGGCCAGGGCTTGATGGCCACTGCTGTTGGGGGACTTTAGTCTGACCCATTTGCCGATTGACCATAGCTGGTTCTCCAGCAGTTGGTGATAGCCTCTGGTTCGTTTATCCCCAGCAGTTCTTCCATAATGAAACCCGCCGTGCTTCGGAGGGCACGTTAAGCCGTCGATCCCGGCTGCTACTGTCATCTTGCAGCAGTAGTTATTTAAACGGGATGGCGCAAAACTCCCTCGTAGGAGTAGGTGCCGCAGATTATCGCTTGCGATAATCTACCCTCTGTACTAGATAAGAAAAGATAAGATCACATCATTAAAAACGGAAACACCGCCCTTTAGGGCATGTCGCCCTAGAATCTCACCCACGGATTTGAGTAAAGGTGTTACCAAGCGAAACAGATTTGAAAATACTGAACCAATACTATTGCTCTCTGGTAAACGGACCCTCTAAACACAGGTAAGCCATTCCCTCTCTGGTTTAAATAGTAACGCGAATTTACTTCTTGGCTCGGCTGATAGGGGATATGCATCTTGAAGTAATCGAGTAGGACAGAAAAAAGAAATCAACCTCGCACTACAGTTGTTCCTTACGAAAATGTAATTTCACTATGGTTTTGCCTGTTAAAAACGCGAGCAAATCCCCGTGGTCTGAATGAACCGCGATTTCAATCGGTTCAATGACGTTTTTACTTAACGGATAATAGTGGGGTGAATGAAAAGTCTGATAAATCACTTCTCGTCTGGCGTGTGAAATGGGTATGATTCGTAGGAGCGGAGCGTATATGTTACCCACAACCTGTGGCTGTATGATCTCTGTATACAGATAATAACCATGTATGCCACGTGTAAGATCTATCGGGATTGAACCCTCACCGATAACGAGTTCCAGGTCGGAAAGTTCAGCTTGTAAACCCAATGTGTAACATAAACCCTCGCTAAAACTAATATAGCGGCCTTCTGTGCATTTGAAATGAAAACATTTGTTAGGTGTGAGATTGATTTTGTAAAAAGCTTGTTCTTTCAAAGGAATCAACTTAACGAGCGCCTCAACAACGTCCCTACGATTATCATAATACCTTTCGGGAATTTTTAAGATGCACTGTTCTGGAGTGTCAGGTGGATCAAAAGTAACACAACTGATAAATCCGTCATTTGTGCCGTTTAAGGGCATAGTAATAGGCGTTTTCAATCTTGTTCAGAAACCTAGACGGTATAAAACTAATGTTGGCAGCGGCTGGGAATTGGATGCACTGTGTTGAGGACCCCGTAAACAATACAAGATCAATAACTATCTTTGTCTCGATACCAGCCGTTCTAAAACTATCTTTTAGAAAATCAATTGCGGCTACCCTATTTTGCAGTTTGGTACTCTTAAATTCAACAGGTTTTTGGTATAGAGTTGCCGACTTGGGATACCTTAATGTAATAGAAAAATCAGGCACCCACTTAAACGGGAGGTTGTAATCCGGAGTAAGAGAGAAACGGTCCTCGTACAAAATATTTGGCGAAACATTGAACACCTTACAGAATTCGGGAGTGTTAAAGCAAAACCCGACGTTCAGAGGCAAACTCATGATGACGTTTTGATCTAAAGAAGTGTTATGGTAAAAGAGAACATCTTTCAAATAGGCTTGTAACACCAATTCAACTTCGATTATGAAAGACTGGAGCGTCGGAATTCTTACTGGTGAAGCAATGCTGAAATCAATTTGTTCCTCTATGAGGTCAGTCTTGAAACCTATTTCGAAAGTGTTGTTCACAGTCGTAATAATCTTGAAGAGGGCTGGGAAATGTGTTCCCGATAAACCAACCTCCCATCGCCCCTGGAAACGTAGCGCCCTCAACAGTCTTGTGATAAAATGAGCTGTTGTATTGGAATGAATTTGCTCTCCAGTAGGTGTGTTTGATGGTAGCGTAACATAAAAATCAGTGTCTTCATACATGATGGCTCTACTCGGACCCAGCTACTGTCAATCACCTCTTGTCAAGCATTTAAAAGATCTATCTCTCGTACCCAACTGTTCATGCTGGCAGGGTAACCTTGCCATTTCACAAAAGCATCGCGAACACCAGGTCTCGTGCGCCAGCGAATAATCTGTTCAATGTTAAAAACTTCAGGCTTTTTCACCATTTGTAACTCCTGATCGTAGAATACACCTGAGATCTCGCTGCCTTCGTAATCTTTAATTTTATACATAACAGGTTTTCTATAAATGATTTTTGAAACTCCAAACACCTCCTCGGTCCAGTTTGGAAGATACCCTTTATCAAATATGTTTTTCACTTTCGAAATACGTACGTGATCGCCGACTTGCAACCTCGGATTTGTTTGTGGTGCTGCTGTGTAATAACTCTGTTGTTTCAACCATTTCGTTCATTGACATCAGCTGGCGCCATACCCAAAGGCTCTGAGATTATCTGTGTTTGTTGGTAAATGTAAAAAACTTAAACATACTCGTTTTTAATGTACGGCTGAATCGTTCGATCGTAACAGCTTTCAAATCTGATTCTGTTGTGAAAAAATTGATGTTGAGTGCTTTAAAATAATCTTGAACATGCTTGTTTAAAAACTCTTTCCCTCTATCGCTGTTCACTTTTACAGGAACGCTGTTGAGTGTGATAATTTTTTGAAAGGCTTTCTGAAGTTCAAGTCCCCTCTTCGATTTTAGGAGAATGACCCACGCATAGCGCGAGAAAATATCGATGCTGGTAAGTAGAAATTTATAACCATAGTTCTGTTTTGACAGACTGGTTAGATCAACCAAGTCCACTTGAATTTGTATAAATGGCGCATACACACGCATGCGATTATGTGGGTAATGATGACGCACCATTTTATTCAGCGTATAAGCTCTCACGCCCCTTAACCATTCACGTGTCTCTTTTTCAGAATGATTTGTTTGTTTAGCTAAAGCTTTCACGCCACCAAAACCGGCAGCATTAGCGGGGCTAGAAAATGCATCATCCATGACCAAAATTTAAATTAAGTTATGTAGAGAACACATCTGTATTTATTTATTATTTATAACAGGTATATGAGAGTTCAGTCCCATCCTTTTAGACAGCATTAGTCCCTACTCAGCTGCACACCTATCCATTGAAACAATGTAGTCTTTAGTTGAAAATTAAAAAAACAAAACAATACATCTTGAAACAGCAGTCGTTTTAATTAGAAAAACTGTAAAAAAAGCCTGGAAAATATTTGGTTACCCGAGAAACAATAGTGAATTAGTAATTAGGTAATCAAAATCGAGGTGTGCCAGTATCCAAGCCCCTAGCCAGAATCAAGGGTATTTAAGCGAATCAACCGGTGTTAACTTGTAAGACAGAATCCCCTGAGTGGATTTTGCTGAGAGCCTCAGGACCCCTCTAATCTTCCACCCTGGTATAGGTTAGGTTGGTAAGCTTAGCACGAACACGAAGGGTATATCAGAGGATTATAAAATTAATTTTATTCCATCCTTAGGCCACACCTAAATAAAAGACCAACGCCCAAATTAAAAGGCCAACACCCAAATAAAAGACCAACGCCCAAATTAAAAGGCCAATGCCCAAATTAAAATGCCAACGCCCAAATTTAAAGACCAACGCCCAAATAAAAACCAACGCCCCAAATAAAAGACCAACGCCCAAATTTAAAGGCCAAAACAGGGGAGGGAGGTAGCGAGCCCTGTGCGTCGCAATCTGCACGCGGATTGGCTGCACGTCTCTGACGTCAAAAAAGAGGGGGGAGGAGGCGGCGGGGGGTCACCTGGTGCGAATGCTGCACGCTGATTGGCTGGAATAGGCCACGCCCACCTCATTATTATGCGACTATTCCTGGACTCCTACTACTCATCATCATTTTATGTTCATTGTTATAATTCTTGGAAAGGATTGCTTTAACATTACATCATCATTCTGTGCTCATTGTTATTGGTGAATTGCGCATTGATACCATTGTTGATGCGAACACAATGGGCCTATTGTTCACAAACTTTGCCTTGCATTGTTGGTCATGAGATATATATATTGTTGGTTCATGCAGTGTGTTTGTGAATTCCGTGCTGATACCATTGTTGGTACCTATTGTTGTACAAACTTTGCCTTGCATTGTTGGTCATGAGATATTTCTCATTAATATGCCTTGCTATAACCATGAATATCGATTTTTTATCGATATTTATTTTTTTCCCGAAATCTGAGGTAAACAGTAACCTTCCTGATGCTTTGAAGGTCATGTATGCGAAATTTTATCAAGATCGGAATAAAACTTTAGATTTGTATCAAAAACATACAAACAGACCCACCCACCCACAAACATCTTTCTTTATATATATAGATTTAGAGGACTGGCAGAGACCTCTCGTTGCCCGGGATATATTACAGTACTGGCATAAACAAAAGAAAATCAAAAAGTTAAGCAATTAATAAGTTTTCAGTAATTCTATAATTTCATTCTAAAGACGAAGCCGTTGTTCAGTTGATGTTCACGCAGATAACTAATTTTTTAAAAATATTTACTAATTTTCTTTTTCCTTAATTTTTTTTTTACTTTCCATTCTATACAAATTTGCTTAGATTATGTGCAAATAAAAATACTATTTACCCAGTTAACACGGGTAGACATGTAAAAATCAATGTTGTAGAGCCCTATGAGACCGAGCTCCATTTCAAGTAGAAGAATGACACTGTCCATCAAGCCTTCAATACGATATGCCTTAATTTTAATATTTCATTCTCTCAGCGAACAATATGTTTGCTTAATAAATCACTCTAAACTCGCTTGATTCCTCCTAAATGGGGCAGCGGTTAATAATTTATTTCTCTCAACAATAGTACACTTCCATTGCAGGGCTCCCCATTCAGGGTCCATTCTAAAATAAAAAACTAAATTCTTTAATTAATAGTTTGTATCAGCAGGTAGGTATGTTTCTTAGTTTTTATCACACTATTATCACTTAATATCTCTCTACATTATTCTCTTGTTCGTTTCTTGTAAAACAATTATTTGTTTTCAGATATTCATATGTCTTAATGAGGACTAGGGGCAGTTGAAGTTAAGTTTACTCGTTTTCCCTCTATTTTTGTTATTATTTCTATTATTTTGAATAATTACAATTTCTAACTTCCTTTTTACTTTATTTTTTTAAGTCACAACTGGGAGAGAGACGACATTCAAAGTAAGTTCTTTAAAAAAGATAACTTTCAACACGGGCATCTTCTATCTCAAAAGTTCTATTTTATATTGCCTTGGAAGAAGAGGAAATAGTTCACAAAAATCTTTTCCGGGTTACTACAGGAAACTGGTTCTTTTTTCTCTTAGTTCGTAATAGATCGTGGATTAATTACAAGAAAACCAAGAGGACGTTGTAAACTAAAATCGGATATTACGCGTGTGGGAGAAGGCGTTTTCATCCATAACAGGAATGGGACGGCCCAACGATTAGTATAGATCTCACGTGCCTTAACCGTTTCAACCCAACCCATCCCTATCGACTTCAAAAGATAGAGTGTCCATTTCTAAGCAAGAATTAGTAATTTTAAGAAGACCACTAACAAAAGATAGTTTTATCAAGTGAATAAGATTATTTGAAGATAACTCTATTTCTTAAATTAAACTTTTACTTAGCAACAGTAAACCTTTAATTATTCTGATTATTTATTTAACTTGAATTCTTTTTTCAGGTATGTCAAATAAAATTTAAATTCTCTTAGTTCTAATTACTGCATTATTTCAAACAAGCTAAATTTAATAATGATGGCTTGTTTAGCTTCAGGGGCCCCAAATTCAACTTAAAATAAGTTTTAATTTATCTCAGGTGCACTGCATATGACTTGCTCCTCCTGTGGCATCTTCCCACATAGACGAATCAAATTTTGTAGCCAAAGGGTATGCCGTCTTTGTTAGAGTTGTTTACTGGCTGTTTTTTTCCTGATAAGGCTTGAAGGAGTGCTGAAGATAATACGAAGTTTTCATCCAATGATCTCGAATTGGCGTTGCGTAGCTGAGTGAACACGGATAGCACTGATGATTCCCTGAAGAAAACCTTTTGGTTATAGCTCAAAGACTTGATGAACAATTCGAACGGTAAATTTATTTATTTCAGTAACGATATTTCCAGTAACTTAAACCTTGAATCTCCTACGTAAGATTATTGTCGAAAGACACTGAAGGATTACAATATCGTTCTGAAACGATGCTCCATTATCAGGGCTGTAGCAAGATGCATGCACTAGGGCTAGAGCCACATTTTGCAAGAACAAAAATTCACAATGTCAAAATACCTTCCTAATATTTGGGGATTGTCCACGAGCCCAAAGTCATTAAGCATATAAAAAGGTTCTGTAAGGTATAACACGTATACTTACTTGAATTCAATTTGACGAATTAAAACATTTCAAATACAGTTCATTCAATGCGCCTTGCCTTTCTTTGGCAATACTTATTAACGAGTCAACATTCACCTTCACCACAACACCCTCAAAAGCTTAAATGTAGACAAGCAATAGGATAGTAATTTAACTGCTCACCATCCTCGCCTTTTCCTAACTTTTTTTTTTTTTCAATGGAGGGAAAACCATTCCTTTCTTCTAACCCTTTCACCTTTGGACCAGCTAGCACAAAAATCACTAACAATTGCGAGACCATTATTGTCGATGCTTCCACAAAATGTACGAAGTTATTGTTGATGCACAGAGTTATCTACAATAAAATTCAATCTTTTATGTATCTATTTTTCTTCTTCTTTTCTTTTATATGTATTATATTATATTATATCTATATATAGTATAAATTTAAGTTACTTCCCGGTGTATGTGCTTGATAACCTTAAGAACTACTGCATCGATTTTTATGAAACAAGTTTTGTTTGTTAAGAGATTTATGTAGAAACTTTCTAGGCTAGGTATTAATTCATAAAAATTGGTTTTATATTAAATTATTTACGTTAATTGCTCTCAAAATGCGTCCACATGGCTGCTCATCATTTGGAGATCGGCGATGGAAACGCTTAGCGCCATCTCTTGAGCAAACAAACAAACATAAGCTAATTCTATTCATCTTAATAGCTGAATAAATATGCAAGAACATTGTTTCTCACATGGCCAACTGTAAGTTGCCTGTTCTAGAGTTAGCGATCCTAGAAATTTATACATTTGCCATAAAGATGCAACAACATTAAATGTCGTTTATAAGGACGTGCTCA
Source organism: Rhysida immarginata (assembly GCA_023313115.1). Classification (NCBI taxonomy): domain Eukaryota; kingdom Metazoa; phylum Arthropoda; class Chilopoda; order Scolopendromorpha; family Scolopendridae; genus Rhysida; species Rhysida immarginata. The sequence goes on from JAHWFO010084236.1 coordinate 269,722, forward strand.
AGACTTAGGTGTGGTCCAAAAACTTCCAATTATTATTTGACACTAAATAAAGTTTTTTTTAAATTTACCTGTTCTGTAACTCCACAACTTAATATTTCAATAAACTAATTCAATAAAAAATTAAAAAATATATAACACAAAAAATTTAAAAGACCTCATTGAAATACGTAATATTTTTGCGATAGGCTGCCATGCTTTTTTCTCCTCTAACAGCTGTATAAACAGAAACCATGCGAAGTGAAACCGAGACCTTTTTTCTCCTCTAACAGCTGTATAAACAGAAACCATGCGAAGTGAAACCGAGACCTTTTTTCTCCTCTAAACTTTAACCTTCCCCTCACAATTATACCAGGGAATTTACTCCTTTCTGCCAAATAAAAAAACAAAGTGCTACTGCAAATTTACTTCGTCAATCTTCCTTGATAGTTTGGGATGAAGCTACTATAGCAAATAAGGTTGTTGTTGAAGCTTTGTATCGCACTCAGAAAGATCTTAGAAACTCCTAATCAAATAATGGGTGTCTTGACATTTTTATTCACAGGTGACTTTCGTCAAACTCTACCAGTTATAACAAAAGGTACAGTTGCTGACAAAGTAAATGCTTGCTTAAAAAAGTCTTTTATTTGGGAGCATGTTATTCACCTTTCACTCACTAAAAACATGAGGGTCCTTTTAAATAATGATCAACAGGCAGATGCATTTTCTACAAAAATGTTGAAAATTGGTTGTGGCAGTGAACCAGAAGTAAATGGTGGGATAAAACTTGATTCTTCATTGTGCAATTATGTCAAATCAATAGATTCTTTGATTGAAAAATTGTACCCTGATATTTCTATTATTCAGTCCAAGTCTTTAGGATGATTCGAAGAGAGGACTATATTAACACCACATAACAATTCTGCTAACCTAATAAACTTAAAAATAAAACAACAAAGTTGAAGGAAATGGAAAACAATATTGTTCCATCAACACAGTTTTACAAACATTATCCTGTGGAATTTTTAAACTTATTACAACCTTCTGGTTTTCCACTTCATTTATTACAACTTAAAATTGGTGTTCCTATAATGTTACTTAGAAATTTAAATCCTCCAACACTTTGTAATGGAACAAGGTTAATTGTGAAATCACCAAAAGTTAATTGTGATATGAAGGTTCAATGAAGGTTCAATTATTACTGGAAGTGGTCTTGGTGAAACAGGTTTAATTCCAAGAGTCCCTTTAATACCTACAGACTTACCTTTTCAGTTCTAACGCATTCAATTTCCAGTTAAACTTTGCTTTGCCATAACAATTAACAAATCTCAAGGCCAAACATTGAAAGTAGCTGGAGTAAATTTGCAAGAAGATTGTTTCTCACATGGCCAACTGTATGTTGCCTGTTCTAGAGTTAGCGACCCTAGAAATTTATACATTTGCAGTAAAGATGCAACACCATTAAATGTCGTTTATAAGGAAGTACTCAAGACTTAGGTGTAGTCCAAAAACTTCCATTAATTTTTTGACAATAAATAAATGTTTTTTAAAATTTACCTATACTGTATTTTTATTTCATGAATTAAAAAGCCCAGGCAATGCCACACGCGGGTTTGCTAGTTATATTATATTATATTATATTATATTATATTATACTTTAATATAAAGAAGGGTGGGTTTGCTTGTGGGTTTGTTTTTCATACAAATCTACAGTTTTATTCCGATCTTCAAAATATTTCGCATACATAAACTTCAAAGCATGAGGAGGGTCACTGTTTACCTCAGATTTCGAAAAAATAATAACTATTGATGAAAATATCGATTTTCATGGTTATGGCAGGGCATATTAACGAGAAATATCTCATGACCAACAATGCAAGACAAAGTTTTTGCAACAATGTAAATAAAAGTTTGTGCAACAATACGTAACAACAATGGTGCTAATACGCAATTCGCCAATGACAAAAAGCAGAAAATGATGACACAATGATAAAGCAATTCTTTACAAGAAATATAACAATGATCATTAAATGATAATGCAATGTGGATAAGTTTCAATTTCTAACATTGCATAGAAATCCTGTTATTCAGGTTTTTTCAGAAAAAAGAGTTCTTATTACTTAACAATCCATTGAAAAATCTTTAAAAATGATCAGTAACTGGAGATAATGAAGAGCTAGCAGACAATTGAAAAAGAGCGGAAAGACGAAAGAGGGAGCACAACTTAAGCTCCGTGCTGTATTGAGCAAATGGAAACCAAGTAAATAGAAAATTGGCGACCGCTAGACTATACAAAGTGATGAATGGCCAAATTTTGCTTCCACACATGGAGAGAAGATTGGAAATTGCAAAAATATCAAGTGTAAATCTGAAGTAAGATTATGTGAGTAAAAAATTCATGGAGAGGTCCATCCATTGTGAGTTTTTAAAAAAAATTTTTCCACGTTTCATAGAGCATTTTTACTGTTTATTTCTAAGCATATTCATGTGTTTATTTTTAAGATATTGCAAAATTTAATTTTATTTTTCAGATTGTTCTGTTTACCTACAGGTGTGATTAATCTGAGCAACGCCGGGTACCTTTGCTAGTCTGCTATATCTAGCAGTAAGTTTTTTATACAAATCTACAGTTTTATTCTGATCTTGATGAAATTTCGCATACATGACCTTCAAAGCATGAGGAAGGTCACTGTCTCCCTCAGATTTCGGAAAAATAATAAATATCAATAAAAAATCGATATCCATGGTTATGGCAAGGCATTTTAATGAGAAATATCTCATGACCAACAATGCAAGACAAAGTTTGTACA
>JAHWFO010084238.1:2458-19082 GCA_023313115.1 Rhysida immarginata
CACCCCTGCACATTTATTATATGGCTTTGATCCTCATACCCCGTGGAATGGTGGCGATCGAGTTGGGAATGAAATGACACCAACACAATACAAATCCGACCTCGTCGCTAGACTGCAAATCGCTCGCGAAATAGCTATTGAAGAAAGCGACAAAAGGCGTCTTAACAAATTAAATGAGAGAAACAAAGGCAGACACCTAAAGCAGTATAAACCCGGAGACAGAGTACTTTTACTTCTTAAAGGCAGAGGAAAGAATAAGTTGGGGTACAGATATGGGGGTCCTTATATTATATCTAAGCAGATCAGTAAGGTCAACTTTCAGATAAGAAACATTCGAACTAAAGAGCCACAGGTGGTACACATGGACCGACTTAAGCTTGCAAAGGGAAATTTTGATTTTAGGGAGAATAGTTGCAGACGCCAAAAACGGACAGCCAAACCTCCAGTCGTAATGGATGACTCAGAAGACGACTCAGAAGAAGATGATTGCTATGCTCTAGCACCACTTGACCCGATCGACACACGGATTGTCATCAATGACAACGATCCACAACCTCCAGAGACACAAATTCCTGATGTCAACCAGAATCCGGAACAGCACCAACACTATAACCTCAGACGACAGCCAAGGATAGACTATAGGCGACTCAACGAAGGTCATGTCCACTGATTCAAGACGTTCAGCAGAGACATCTCTGGCGAAATGCTTCCCTTGCCCCTCTGGGGGGGAGGGGGGAGTTGTGACATTCGTCCTTTTCGAAGAAATCGAAAACTTGTCTAATTTTCCGATCCACCACGTGGCCAGGAGGCCACTGGGCTCGGCGTCTGGCTAGCGTCACCGCTTCCGTGAAAATAAAGTGTTTTTAAACTCCGCCAACAGAGGGCGGCACCATCGGCATCAGCCTGAGCCAATAGGAAGCCAGAACTCTCGACAACCCGGTACTGGACCCAGGGATGATATATAAGGGGGGGCTTTCGGATTCGCAGGCAGACTGGTTTCAAGTTCGATCCTGAGAGGAACACCGATCTAAGTGCCGACATGGATGACCCAAGCAACAACAGACATCTCCGCCCTGCGAGTCCGTAAGTACCCCTATGTTTATATCAAAATTCCCGATGCTTAGTTCAAGCTTAGTGTTAAGGTTGGTTGCGCTGTACCGAGGTTGGCTCTTACGATTACCGACGTTAATGACTTTAAATTAACTGTACTGACTTTGCTTCAAGGTCTATAGTAATTTATATACTTAACTGCATGTCTCCAACTTCAAGTTTATAAGAATTGTAAATCCATACACTTATTTAATCCTTCCTCATTATTATCATTATAAATCACCTCCTCATTTGTAAATAAATCGCCATTCTTTTGATTAAGTCTGCCTAGTTTGAACCTTATTTAATATAATTAACTTAAAGTCCAACAAAACTTCTTGTTGGAATATCACAATTTGTCAAGTCGACTGCTGTTTTCCAACAATAGGTATGCACAGTGGAAGCAGAATATGGTTCCATAACCTTACATTATGTAATGGAATGAAATCTCCAAAACTTTGTAGTGGTTTAGAACTATTTGCTTTATTTCACTTTGTTTTTAACCTCATAATAAATAAATACAGTCAATTCTCATTAATACGTAGTCATGAGGACCAAGAAAAGTTTTTGTATTATCTGTATTTCGTATAAACTAACAATACTAAAAGTGTCATGAAATAAGCACTGAAATACCAGTGGTTATAATTAAACTTCCCCTATAAACCAACAATATTAACATTTATTGACCAGTTTCTAATCACCTTGTCTTCTAACCACATTAAGTAAAGGTAAGGGAGAAACAAAAACAGTTCAGTTTGCAGAAACAAGAACAGATTAGGACGAAATTGCACAAGAAGAGCATTTGATAATCGTGTCCAGGACAATGTAGGGAAAGGTGCTCCACGTGACCACCCTCATTCACCTGCAAAATTTCAAGTCGATGGGCAGTGTTAATATTGTTTTTGTATTCAGTTTTGGTCGTTTATTGTGTTAAATTTCATGTTTTTCCCGAAAAGCCGCCCTCTGGTAGACATTTTGGAACTAAAATTTTTTTTTTTTTATATTCCGTGAGCATATCTCGTGTATAGCCCACATACAAATTTTCGTTGCATTCCGTTCACCCGTTTGCGCTGTAGGATGCCGTTTATAGGGGAAGATTAATTATAACCACCTGGTAAAGTACTTTAAGAAAGAAATAATTTTTATTCACCTCTCATAAAAAAAATCTGTAATAACAGTTTGTTTTCGCGCCAAGGGAAATTTTTTGCCTATATCACTATTGACTTTACAATATAACGTAAATAGGTCTTCAGGAACATCCTGACTGTATAATATATAAGATTTAATTTCGTCTATCAATTCTAACATTCTCTGATTTGATGGAGCAGATTAAATTGGTTCGTCGCCATCGCTCTCTTCGTCTGCGCTATCTTGCTTATCGTCCAGACATTCTTGCACGATCTGTTCGTCGGTTAATAGGTTAGGTTAAAAAGCTTACAGTAGTTTCTACAGTATCGAACTATACTGGAACAGAAAAAATGTTAACTTACTTGTTTAAACCTTGTTAAAAGTGCAGTTTCCAAGTCTTCGTTTGCTGCTTTACGCATTTGTTTTCTTCCCAGAGTTCCACTTGTTTCAGCCTGTTGTCTAATCTTTGCAGAGTTTTTAAGAATCATTGATAATGTTGATGTTGGAATGAAAGTCTTTAGAACCTGCCCTTTTATAGCATTTGGTTTTTCTGCTGCATTAAGAAATTTGTAATTTAAGATGTAACAAAAGATCCTTTTGTTTCCTTTTGTTGAGGCTGACATTGAATAATAAAATTGGATAACTGCTCTGCGTTATAGCGATGCAATATTGATTTTGAAACTATGTCGATATTGCACTTGTTTAAATACAGATTTGAGCGCCATGTGACAAGATTTCAGATCAAGAATAGCTGAACCAATCGTATTTCGCGAATCAGATTTCCTGCCAGTTTGAAAGCACGTGATTCAGATTTCATGCTAATCACGAAGCCACGTGACAGAACAAATCTTTTGCCATGAAGCAATCACAATCCACTGTTCTGACTTTGAAAATTATTTTTATTAACTTTACACTTTGAAATCTAAAATTTTATCATTTAAAATTGTTCCTAAAAAGACTCTCTTTCAATAAAATTATGAAATTTACCATCGTATAAACCGTATTTTAATAAAAATTTGTTTGTGTAATGCGGAAAAATTTACATAGAAGTTGCTTTCTTGGGGACAGGCCACAAAATGTCTTCGTATTAACTGATTTCGTATTAACGAGAATTGGCTGTAGTTAAATTAAATAATAATGTTGAGGTTGAAAACCAAATCAAATAAGCAAATAAAATAATTCTAACCACGATGTAGTTTTGGAGACTTCATTCCATTGCAGTCATGCTCTGCTTCCACTGCACATGCGTTTTGGAAGACTGCAGTCGACTCAACAATTGGGTGAATTGTGCGAGTGAGCCATTGCAGTTGAAAATGACCGCCATCTTCAGCCATTGTAGACTGAGTAATGCCACATGCTTAAGTGCTAAAGCTGAACTGTTAATCTAGCAAAAAATGAAAACTCAAATGTACCAGATTGAAAAAGACAATTTTGATAAGTGGAAATGGAAAAATAGTAAGGATCAAGGAGTGTGGTTAGGTTAGGAATGAAGTCTAATCCAGGAAAACTGCCATAGGAAAAACAAATATAACTCTTTGATCATAAACAAAGCATGGTCAATTGTTGATCATCCATCTTGGAAACAAGTGATTCGATCACAAGGACAAAATATCAACAAAAAAATGGTTTATTCTAAAGGAGAAAAGTGCGGTTTGTTGAAAAAGGATACACCCAGCAACCAACCATCAACTGAATGCTGATACAGCCTTCCTAAATGGCATTTTACAAGAAGTCTACATGTAATCACCAGAATACCTTGAAGCAATGTTGCTGAAACCAGAGCTTTGAAAATTGGAAGGTAAGGTTTGTTACTGAACAAGGCTTAGATAGCTCAAAACAAGCCACACAGCAATAATAAAAAGACTGAAATCAGGTTCATAGAATCAAAAAATAGTGAACTCAAAAATTCTTTAATTATTTTATTCCATTTAATAACTTAATTACATTCAATTAATTTTTCTTTATTTTGTTTATTCCATTTAATTTTTTATCTCTCTGTCCGTGTATCAATTCCTTATTCGTCAACTCCTCTTAGTAAACACAGATTAATCACATTTCCTAGATTAGCAATTTTTCATTCTTATCTAGAGCTAACTGACTGGCTGGGAATCTTCAATAATGATGTAGATGCTGATATTTTAATGGAAAAATTTCTGACACACATTACCTTGGGCCTTAATTTTTATTTTCCTTTTGTTTTCCCTTCCCCTCCTAAACCTAATCATCCCTTCCGCAAACCCTGGATGAATGATTATATATACTTCAACCTAATAACACATAAGAACACACTATATTAAAAATTCCGCCGAAACCCTTGTCAGCGTACTAAAACTAAATTCCAATCGTTCTCAAATTTCACACGCAACATCATTAAATCTACTAAGCAAGAATTCTATGCCTGATTTTTTCATAAAATCTCAAATTGTAAACACAACTGGAGAGCAATAAGTCAACTTATCCATGGCCCACCATCATCTATACCATTCTCTGACTCTTTTAATACCACTTCTTCCTCATTAACAGAATTTTTAAAGACTCTATTGGGCCCCCCCCCCCTGCTCCTAATATATCCAATTTTGATTTACATTACCCCTACATCCCTTTCATTCTTTATCTCCCCAGCTTGCCCAGAGGAAATTGTAAAGATTTTTCGCCAGCTAAAACCATCTACCACAACTGATCCATTAGGATTTTGTGCTACATAATAAAAACTGTATCTTCCAGCCTACTCTTCCCCCTTGCTCATATTTTTAATAATTCAATTGTTACAGTACCTTTCCTAAATGTCTTCGTCAGGCCAAAATCGTCCCTGTCTTTAAAAAAGGTAGTCCATTAGACTTTGGTAATTATCGGCCAATCTCAATTGTACCTGTTTTTTCTAAAGTTTTTGAAAAACTTACTTTTGCCGATTATCTGACTATGTATTTAATAATAAGTTAATTTCTTCTGTGCAACATGGTTTTTCACCAAAACACTGTATTGAGACAGCTTGTTACGAATTGTTTGAATATATTAACTCAAATATGGTATGTGAATCTTAATCTTAATATTACAATTGTCCACATTAGTCTTTATTTTCGTTCAAATATGGTAGATAATAAATATGTAGCCCCAAACCCAGCTTCCTTTAAAAGAAATATAAAATCGTTTCTGAACTCAATTAACCCCAAATCCCCCCTAACTTGACTAACATATTATTATATACTCTATTCAAACTCAAATACTAACATAAATTTTGCATAATAAAATCTATCAATATTAATTATTATTAAAAACGCAGATAATTTATAAACAACTATTTTATTTATGTTTTACCCTCCGGAAACCGCACCTGTCAGCCGAGAGGCCAGGGGAATTTTCAGAACCTAATTTTCTGACAAGGGAATCCCTCGAACATGTATGCACAGATTTCCACCAAATTGAAATATGTTACTCATCTGAAGCTACTGTAGATGCTTGCAAAATAAGAAAGTGCCAAATTTTGTATCTTTCAAAATAAACCAAGAAAATGAAAAAAATTGAGCCTATATAGCCATACAAAGACTCCATTGTTAAAGCGGTGTGTATCCACTTATTTCTTCACTATTCAACAATATGCACGATTCCATTTCACATGAAAGCAATGCTACCGCTTCCACGGTGTGCTTGTGTACAAAAAAAAAAGGCTGTGTGGGGTTCCCTTGTGAGTATAATGCAGAGTAGAGTCACATTATTATGACCACCAGCTAATATCCCCAATAACCGCCTTTAGCAACACGGATAGCAACTAGACGACGTGGGAGTGAGTCAATAAGATTCTGGTAGATTTCTACTGGTAGCTGTTGCCATGCAGACTGTAAAGCATCTGACAGCTGCTGAAGGGTAAGCGGTGGTTGTTCCATAGCACGCACAAGACGATCGAGGTGATCCCAAAGGTTCTCGATTGGGTTGAGGTCCCTGGGGAATTAGGTGGCCAGGGTAGTACTTGGAACACTTGGTTGTGTTCCGCAAAGCACCCCCGAACAATTGCAGCCATATGACACGCCGCATTGTCTTGCTGGAACGTGCTATCCCTCTCTGGGAATACAGTCGCCAATTATGGGTATATTTGATCTGCAGTTATGGATAAATAACTGAATCGGTTGAGAGTGCCTTCCACAGATATCAGTGGGCCAGATAATGTCATGAGAACACTCCTCATATCATGATCCTGCCGTCACCAATCTGGATTCGTCCAACAATGGTTACAGGATGCTTGTTCTTTGAGGTTTCTCGCCTCACCTGCCAGTGGCCATCTCTTCTGGGGAGCAGAAATCTTGACTCATTGGAGAAGGCAACCCTTTTCCAGTCAGAAGTGGTCCAGTTTCTGTACTGTTGGGCAAATTGAAGCAGTTTTTGGCAGTGACCATCCGTCTGCTCCAGAGGACTGTACTGTGGTTTTAGAGACATGTCTGGTAGCACGTTCGTTGATTTGAGAGATAAGTTGGTGCACTGTAGCTCTTCGGTCTGCCTTCACATAGATTCGCAGCCGACGTTTATCTCTCTCATCAATTGACGTGGTGCTCCACAGTTCCCATACAATTTATTCTGAACAGTCCCATTTTCCTAGTCATGGTACACTTTAACTATAGCAGCACGAGAACAGTTCACAGATTGCATGGTTTCCGAAATACTGCCACTCTTGGCCCGAAAGCCGATTATCATCCCGTTTTCCAGATCTGATAAATCATGTTTCTTACCCATTGCAGCAAGGAGTGATGTGTTTTTAACATAATGGAATAGTTCCTTGGCTGGGCAACCCCGAAGACAAACGTAGTCGATGGTCATAATAATGTGACTCGACGCTGTATGTAAAAATTTTGAACTCTGCAGTTTTATTCAACAATAATTATATGATCTACAACAAAAAAATTATTCACCAACAACAAACCAACAAAAAATAATTTAAGGACTGGAAAAGCATTAATTTCTATTCACGTGGATTTAATAAAATTCTGCGTCACATAACTAAATAACCAGACCTTTCAGAGCAAATTTTCTTGTCTTATACATTGACGCCGCTTACGCACTCTCGACTAGTTACTGGCAACTGTGGTTGCGAACAATCAGAAACAATAGGAAACCGAAGATGGGAGACTGAATAGGTAAACAACTAACCTCCACTGTTCAATTGCTCTCATTCGTTCTCGCACTCCTATTGACGAAAAGCAGTGCGTGTGCTGCCTCTTAAGATGGACTTGGAAGATGTATGAGCAATAGGATACCACTGTGGATAATGACATCTTAAGAAAAAGTAAAAAATATTTTTGTGGTCAAGAGGTTTTTCATTTTTCTTAACATTGAAGATGTCGTTGCAGAGCTATGTTATTAAAAAACACAAAACAGGAAAAATAAATATCATGTGCCCCCCCCCCCCCAACCCCATTACAAGAACGTGGAAATAAAGGCATGTTCCAAATTTTTTCCATGGTTTTGCAAAAACGAAACAATAAATTAAAATGAAATCAGACAAGGGGGATAATGATAAGGTTCAAGAAAAAGCGAGGCCTCATGTAATTGGTATTTTGGGGTCTGGGGCATAATGCTAAATGCTCCTGTGGACCTATTTTCATAAATATTTGTAACCTGGAAAATCAAGGCATGTGGACTTCAGAAGCATGGGATCTTGAGAAGCCAGACAGCTTCTGTTCATTGTTTATTTCAAAGATATAAGCAAAAAACACGATCGGGAAGGAGTGCATAGAGGTCAATAGAAACAAGCCATCCCAGTGCCTGCCTAACTTCCAAGTCACCGACTGCATTGATCTTGATTTTCTGGCCTCTGGCAACTGACGGGTTGCTGAAGCCATGTGCATAAACGATAACTATTCTAATTTTGTCTCGAGATTGCCAGCAACCAGTCGACAGTGAGTAAGAGGCCTTAGTCTCAGATGTAAAACAGGATGATTGTTCAAGAGAAAAACCTGCTCTTTCTAGTAGTGTTATAAAGAACTTGATTAGAGAAGACTTTTTTGCTGGGTCACTTCTTCTTTCTAGGTCCTTTCTCTACTGTTCAGAGGTGACCTTTTCGATATTTGTCTCTGGCTGTAATGATAATAGGGTATTTTCTATGATTTTGTTTGTCACTACTGCCTCATATGGGGAAAGAATTCTTGAGAGTAATTTGCATTTGGCCAGGAAGTCTTTTGTCGCTGATAGTGTGACGTTATCACGTGTTATGATTATTTTTTTTTTTTTGAGAAACTTGATCAATGGAATAATAGCAGGTATTATTCAGTTTTTTGGTGGGAACATTAATGAATGGTGAATTCAGTGATTTATCTATGGTAGGTGAATAAGATTGATTATTTTAGTGTTGGACACTGATAAACTACATGATTGTGAAAGTAGTAGAGGGGAGGTGCTCTGACAGGAAGAGACTGCTCTTTTAGAATTTTGGAGATTTATGCAGAGATTGGTCTGTGAATTAATTGGTGGGAAGAATCCTTGGGTTGAATTAAGGATCATTTGAGTCATGGAATTTATTGCTATTGTGCAAAAGCTGTGTTTCTAGTGGATTTTTGTGAAATGAGAAAGGGGGAAAGAAGGCCGGATGTGTGGCGACTATAAATAAATCGTGGGAAAGTGAAACTCTGAGTCCTGTTGAGGAGTTGGTCAGAGGAAGGCTGCGCACTCTCAACTCTCAAATGGAAATGTTTTTCCTTGGCCTAATGGAGATTGGAAGGTGGGCAATAGTGACGAAAAAGGCTTGTGTGTGAACTCAGTTTGTTAAATAGTTAGATTGGCTTCTCCTTTCAAATCTTGGTATTATGCAGGCTCATCAACACGAAATTTTCATAAGGGTTTGATGGAGGTTGGAAGAGAACAATATTAATGAAAAGGGCTGCTGTGTGAATTCACAGTCAGTTGAGGAATTGGGTTAGTTTCTCCTTTCAATTCTTGGACAAGCCCCCGATTAAGTATTTAAATATGGACAAACCCACGACTAAGTAGATTAAAATGGAACTTATAAGAGAGAAACGAACCTTAAGTATTTTAAAGTGGAACTTATGAGAAACGATCCCTAAGTATTTATAAATGGAACCTGGATGCAATTAATATGTTAAGGAGCCATCATTCGTAATTGGAATTAAGAAACTGGAAATTGAAACCCCAACATTCTTCAGAGCGGATGGAAGCAAGTAACGAGATTTTCTTCAAGCGACTGGCATGATTAGGAACCCGACATTGAGAGAGGAAGACAACTACATATTTGAAATCTTCTGTTGAACTTAGTGGGGACACTTTGAGACCTCGAATGGACTCACTCACTAATCGATCCGGATTATCTTCAGGTGTGTTTTCTGTGCTTCAATGTGATAAGTGAAATATTCTATGGCCTGTTTAAAACAATAAGTGTTTTGTGCATAAGTTTGGATTAAAAGTGATCACAAGTCTGCAGGTGTCTGAAACTATGCAATTGTAAGTAGAAAAGACCTTTGATATGTTGAATTATTTTGGATGTCATGACAAAAGGTGTGATAAAGAACAATTTGAGAGAACTTTCTTTGAATTGAGTTTTTTTAAGTAGTACTATCTCTTTCCTCAGAGCAATTGAAGAGCTTGAGATTAGATCATTGGATATTTATTGTTTTTACTTACATTTATTGAATTTTTGCATATTTATCTTAGTCATAAGTAACTGGGGAATTTAACATTAACTTTCTTCTTTGTGATAAGATCTATCAACTTTCTTTTCCTTAGATTTAAGACTTTTATTTAATTTTTGTATCTCGATGGTGATTCTTTTAACCTTGAATAAAAGATGTTTATTTAGTTCTAATCCTTGCCTTGCTTATTGAAATAAATAAGTCACAACCTGCCATTTTAAAAGAACCCAACCTTTGTCCTAGATTGTGTATTTTATTGTTTTTTTTTTGAGCATTGGTGATGAGCTAGCCAGATTTTGAATTCATTACATTGGATTCTGGTGCTGATTTGAGATATAAGGGGAGGGTGGGGGGGGGGGGTCCAATCAAACCGATTTTGGATGCATTGTCGCCCTTCATGTAAGGTGGTACAATCAGGGAGAAAGGTTACAATAGTAATAATCTGTAGTAATTTTTGTGGCTTGGATCTGAGGAATAGTGATTTGATCTGCATTGAGATTTTTCTGTGTTTGAATATTTCACTGAGAATTTCTCTTTGTATATTGAAATAGGGGTATTTGAAAATCAGATGTTCTGAAGTTTCGGTTTCACCACATTCACAGAGCGGGGATTGACAGAGGGAGAGCCTAAACAGATGGTTTTTTACTGAAGAGAGTTTTGTATCTTGTTTTGTGTAATAGCATGAGAGGTGTTGTTCGTTTAGAAATTTATCTAAATTTTTTTTGAATTTGATAGCAATAGGGTTATTCCTTCGTTCTCTTTTCCAATTGATTTTGCTAATGTTTCATAATAGGCTTCCTATATCATTTGGCGAGTGAAAGTAAGGGACTTCCTCGTTTGGCCAGGAAGTCCGCCATTTCGTTTTGCTGGGTCACTTTATATTCCCTGTGTAAAATTAACACCCATAATTGGAAGGCAAATATCGCCAAAACCAAATAACCTAGAACATAACCTTGCCTGGCTACAGGCTGGATGAGCTAGTAAAAGTATAAGCATTCCAGAAATGCTGTATTAAAGTTCAGCAGCAAAAGCTTTTTGCATATTTTCAGAAACTTGCGACAACAACAAATTATTTTGCCCACTTTGTGATGGGATAGCAAATATAATAAAATTTTTCAAAAGTAGGTACAATATCCTTTGCACAAAGCATAAAAAGTGGTCATAAGTTGCCAATTTTCAGGCTACTAGCTGCTGTTGGGTAACAATAAGTTTTGAAACTTAGCATTTCATCTTTGCTACACAAGCCCCGTTTTTTGCTGGAGACCCTTGCACACAAACTATATGACATTTCTGTAAGTGAAATTTTGCATAGCATCACTTCATGCATGAAGATTGGAAATGGAGAATAAAATGCATTTAGACCATTTGACATAAAATGACCAGTTCTTTTAAGATGAACTTGGGATGCGTATTATCACCTATGAATGGAAGTATCTGTTGAGAATTTTCCATTTTTAAGATGACAAATTTGATTTATTTTCCATTTATTTTTATGATGACTAATTGGAGATTCCAATTTTGGAATAAATTAGGTTTGCCTTAGAAGTGGATATTCCATTTGGTATGCATTCAAGGTACGTAGGTGATATTGTTCATTTAAAAGTAGGTTCGATTAATTAATTGAAGTTGTACATTATTTTTTTAGGAAACTTTTGCATAGGATGAAATGCTGATTGTAATCTCATATAAGTGGATTGACACCAAATGATAGCAGACACCAAAGACTTTCTAAAGAATTCTGGTCAGTGATAGATGAATGCGGGGCTCGACAAAATATTTTTATACTGTAGTTGTAAACAATTATACAGGGTGTCTCAGAATTCATTGTACAAACTTCTAGGGGAGTTAGTATGGGTAATTCTAAGCAAAAAAGTTCATGTGAACATGGGTCTGAATTTGAATGATAACTGAGAAATAAACAGAAATAAAAATGCCACCACCAAGAACAACAAGTTAATAACTCAGGTTCTGTAAAGCCTATATTAATGAAATTTGGTGGAATAACAGGGTACATAAGATTTTGTATACTGTTAAAATTTGATCGAATTCCAACAAGAAGTTTCCGAGTTAATCTTTCAACATCATAACACATGCTCACTTGTGAGTACTAACTAGCACTTGTTACAATTTTGACTGTATAACTCAGAAACTTCTTGGTGGAATTTGATCAAATTTTAACAGTATACACAGTCTTATGTACCCTGTTATTCCCCCAAATTTCATTAATGTTGGCTTTACAGAACCTGAGTTATTAACTTGTTGATCTTGGTGGCAGCATTTTTATTTCTGTTCATTTCAGTTATCGTTCAAATTTGGACCCATGTTTATATGAACTTTTTTGCTTAGAATCACCCATACTAACACCCCTAGAAGTTTGTACAATGAATTCTGAGACACCCTGTATACAAGTGATATGATAGTTTCTAGAGATGTACAGATGGAATGTATTTTCAAGTTTGATGAAAGTAAATTGGACCATATTTGGATGTAAAAACTCACGATGACTTCTTGTAGATCCAAACATTGCAGACTTTTAGGAATTCTGCAGAGATGTTGACCTTTGATGACCTCATATCCAGATGAAAAAACACTGCTTTTCGAATTTGGTGGTAAGATGCTTTTATGGAGATGTCAAACATTGAAGACTCTTCGTAGATGAAGTCTGCACAAATGTAAATTTTGATGATTTAATGTTCAGATTGTAAACAATCTATCATGGTCGGAAGTGATATTCATTGAAAATTGTATAAATTAAAAGGTACAATGTCAGTTCCTTAAAATTCTATATAAATATGGACCATGAATGTGATAATAATGAAAATGTTCTTTATTTTAAATTCCCTTATAAAACAACTGATAAGACTTTGCTCATCGAAAGTGTTCTTTAATATCTAGTTTATCTAGTTTTTATACGTGAATATTTTCGTATCTCAATTAATTATCCGTTTAACTTAAACAATTTTCAATGACCTCCACATCTGATTATGAGAACTAGTTTCTATTTGAACACAAAATCAGAATGTTTGGAATCTACATAAGTCATCTTACCACCATATTCAATTAGGTGTGCTATTCATTTGGCCACAGGTCATCGAAGATCAACATCTGTGCAGAATTCCTAGAAGTCTCCAATGTTTGATTCCATAAAAAGTCATCAGTTTTTACGTGTGTGCATGTGTGTGTGTGGTCCAATCTACTTTCATCGAACATAATGTATGGAAATTATCATGTCAATTTTAGAATAATTCTACTTTCCGTTTTCAACATAAAAATTAGCTAAAAGTTTTTCAGATTCCCTCAGCCCAGTTATTAAATTCAGTATCCAGCATTAATACACTCTTACTATGCAGTGTTACCTCAAATAGAGTTCCTAAATATACCTAAATTACCTAACAGCGATTGACAGGTACTCTAGTGGCATTTAATTAAATTACTCTATCAAGGTATCATCATGGGGAAGCATGTTAGGGTGGTATTTCATATATTCTCATATTGCGATAGCAAATTTTTGTTGAATCCCACTGTGTAATGTGAGATACAAACATGGTGTAAGCTTCCATAAATTCGAACAACATGGATTACGAAGCTAAGCATGGTCGTATGCAGCCGCCATTTTGAGAATGCTTATTATTTTTTGTTGATTTTTTTGTTTTGGAAGTTGATTCCTTTGCGATTGATGTGCAAGTTAATGATAGAATTGGTCTCGTTTGAAACCTTTCCTATTCTGCATCGTATCTTGTGTGGCATATCACTCAGGCATATCATATAGCATGTTTAGTCCATTATCAGTGGTACATTGCTGTTTTTGATCAAAGTCAATTATAGAACGGCAGTTGATAGTGTCTCCAAACCTAAGCAGTTCTTCTGTTATGTTTTGATTTATTTCTGCCCAGAAAAAGTGCCTTCACAAGATGCAGTAGACACAGCAACACTGAAACAGATTCAAGTGTTGTAAACATTGTCAGATAAAATTCAATGGGGTCTGTAATAAATTGCAATACACAGCATGAAAAGCCCTTGGATTTATGCTGTAACCTGATACTTTTAAGTCAGTCTATTAGCTGAGAATTACTTCATCAAAATTCTCTGCTTTTCTTTGTACACTGCTCAAAACAATTAAAGGAACACTTGTAGAATCCCCTACAGAGGGCGTAAATAAGAGGAACACTTGAAGAATCCCCTGCTTTCTTTACTTCTGCAACATGAAACCTACTATCTCCCTCATAGGAAATGGTTGAAGCCAACACATTTTGCTGCCAGATGTTCTGAGAAATTTGCATGGCAATATAACCCCCCGGAAAACAAAGTGGTTACATGCCAGTACACTCTTTGTTTGGAGATAATGGTCGAACATTAGAAGGTGCAGGCATCTGGAACGTTGTTGTTAGTGCTCTGACATGCCAAAGGCATCTTGAAGCAGTAGAAGCTGCGAGAGCCGTAACATTGCTCCAAACAGGTCAATCATTTCGGACCATGGCAAGTACCCTCAATGTGTCCTCTTCTGTCATTTTCCGACTGTGGACACGATTTTAGGCGACTGGCCAGTACACACGATGAGCTGGGCAAGTTCGCCGACTCTCAACAATCGCAAATCAAGATTGTTATGTGCGGACTTGTGCCCTGCGCCGAAGAACCTCAACGGCCAGAGACCTGAGAAATGACCTGCAGATGTCAACTGGAATAGCTGTTTCAGATCAAACAATCCGGAACAGATTACGTGAAGTTGGCTTGAGAGCCAGACGACCAAATCGAGTGCCTAGGCTAACCCGCCAGCACATACAGGTGCGACTAGAGTTTGCACATCTACATGTCACCTGGCAGCTTCACCACTGGCATTCTGTTCTCTTCACAGACGAGTCAAGATTCCGCCTGACTCGCTGTGATGGCCGTCTACGTGTCTGGAGACGACGTGGTGAGCGAAACACTGACGGAACAGTTTGTGAGACTGACCGAATGGGATGTTGTTCCATTATGGTTTGATGTTGTGGTCGTCCGAGGGCAAATGACCGCTGACGTTTACATTCATGACATTCTGGAAGAACATGTGATTGTTGCTGCACATGGCATGGGGCCTGGATTCCTTCTGATGCAGAAAATGCTTGTCCACATACTGCAGCTGTCACTCAAGACTTCCTATGGATGCATGGCATTCAGACCATGAGGTGGCCTGCAATGAGTCCAGACCTAAATCCCCTTGAACATCTTTTGACATGCTTGACAGGTGAATTTGACACTGCCCTTCAGCTCCAGAAACACTACAACAGCTCATTCAGGCACTTAACTGAGGAATGGGACCGCCTTCCCCAAGATCACATCCGTCGACTGATACGGGGCATGCCTCGAAGGTGCATGGAGGTTACTGCAGCCCATGGTAGGCTTACACATTACTGAGTGGTGCAAAAACTGATCCCTGGAAGAAGCAGGGCATTCTCCTCACAATGCCCAAAGGACATTTTACATTGTTTTAGGTAGGGGTCCTGCAGTTTCTTGTTTTTTCTTTGTTTCTTCACCAGTTGTTTCAATAATGCATTCTATTGTTAAATAAACAGTCTTTTAATGATCATATACAGTGATTTTGTCCATATTATTCGTAGTTGCTTCTGCATGCTGCTTAATAGAAGTGTTCCTTTAAATGTTTTGAGCAGTGTACATAGGCATATAGCTTTTGTTGTAATACCACTGCACTTTGCCAAATATTTACGTGTGTACTAGACAATGCCTATCAAAAGTAATTAAGTTTTAGTAGTCATCTTGGAATGTTTAAAAGCATTGATCTAACAGACTACCAGTTTTGTCGAGGCCCATGAATGTTTATGTATTCATTGCATTTGGGATAAAGATAATAATAAATTATTGAACAATTCAAACCCATTGTGGATGCAATTAATGATGTCACCAGCAAATAATGTTTTGTTTTCCCTTTCTATTGTAAATCCGCCAATCAGCATAACACATCTTGGTTCGCATGAAATGATTGAGATCTCGTATTCTCTTGATTTGCTTAATTCTTTTGCCAAATCTCAGTTAGTTTAGCTTGTGATGACAATAGAATTACCAAAACGTGTAACAATTAATAAGACCCTTTCTTATTTCTTTAGGTTTTTGGCAATACTGAACATGTTCAGTGTTTTATGAAATTATTGGCTTATGCACATTTTTCTTAAGATGAAAATGTGGGAATCTTTTCATGAATGAGGCAAATGAGAGAAAATATTGTTCTTGTAGATGATGATTATGTACAAGGTGTAGAATTTAAAATAGCTTGATAGATGGACTGTTTAAAATAAGTTGAGGCTGGTTGACAGCCAAAACTCTTCATGAGTTTTCATTAAACTGACTTCAAACCCCTAAATTGGAAAAGGTCAGCGTTTCTCATAGAGAAAATAAGACTGCTCATGTAAGTAGAGATAATTTCTTATTAGATAAGTATTTTTAAAGGAATATGACTGATTAAGCATAGTTTTTGAATCTTGAATGTCACATAGAACAGGGTGTTAGATGTGAAATTTATTGCATTATTTCTTGAAAACCCTATTACATTGTGCTCCTTGCCTTCCATGCTCCATGAATCTATAAAAGCAGTGAAATTCCTATGCAGAACACAATGCATAGAGGATTTAAAAAGTTGGATAAGACATGAAGGCCCTGTTGAATGGCCTGCTCGATCACCGGACATAAATCCCCTCGATTTTTAGTTCTGGGGTCATCTGAAAAGCCATATACAGGGACGATACACACACACACACACACACACACACACACACACACACACACACACA
>JAHWFO010084238.1:19092-67083 GCA_023313115.1 Rhysida immarginata
CACACACACACACACACACACACACACACACACACACACACACACACTGTCAATTTCTGGAGACATGTTGATATTACCTTTTTTAATTCCTTTGCATTCAGTCCTGTATAGTATTAACGGAAACTTTCTCCACCTCCTTTAGCTTTGTGATTATGTCTACATTAATATAGGAAACAATCTAAGTTTTCTTCCATTAATTTCAGTCCTGCATATTAGCCTTTCTCATCTTTAAAAAAAAAAAAAAAAAATGTAATCTTCATTAAAAAAAACTGCTTAAGGTGGAGTCAAGAGATCCTTTGTATTTGCCTCGTGCAACAACGGTCAACGCCGCCTTGCGGCGATTTTAGAAGTTATCATGTAGGACTTGTTTCAGCCAGTAGCTTGGTAGTTGAGGCATGTTCTAGTTGATGCAATAGACAAAGTTATTCATTACGGTTTTCAGAGTGTTTCTTCAAATATATCTCGTTTGGAAACGAATAAGAAAGGCCAGAATCTTGATGAAAAAATGAACATTTTACGTTTGCGTAAATTATGTATTAAGTAACATCATTTTTTATCTAAATGGATCGAGGTTTTTGCTATGCATTTTTTGTTTTTCATGATATGATATATTTCTTTTATTTATTTATTTTTTATTCATATCACTTTTTCCAAATTTAAGATTTTTAACTTCTCCTAATTGATCATATGTTGATTTTTATTCACATGCTTACAAATTTCTGCAATACTATCCATCAGGTTTTGTACAATATTACCTTTAAGAAAGAAAACTACAGGTATTGGACATTGAAACTGAAACACCTTCGCAAATAGCACTGGATACCCCCAGGGCTGAATTGAACCTTCTGCTAGGTAATTAATCGTATGCATATCAATGAATTACGTGTCAGAGTTCTTGATAGTCACTCCAGTAGAAAAGTTCGATAGTCAGCTTCAAATTGTCTGTGCAGAGCGCTATAATGGGAGACATATCCGACTTCAAAAGAGGGCAGATTGTTGGCGCGCGTCTAGCAGGTGCATCTGTGTCCAAAACTGCCACACTTTGTGATGTCTCACGTGCTACTGTATACAGGGTGATGTGTGCATATGAACAGGAAGGACGAACCACGTCCAGGAGGAGCAACTGCAGGGGAAAACGGAAGTTGTCGGAAAGAGACGTCAGGACATTGACCAGGATTGTTGCATGAAAGCGGAAAACCACCGCAGAAATGAATACACACCTCCAGGAACCTGTGTGCACGAAGACAATCCGTCGTTACCTGCATAAATCCAACATCCATGGCAGGGTTGCTATACCGAAGCCTTTCATCAGTAGTACAAATGCCTTCAAGCGGGTTCAATGGTACCGGACGCATAAAACCTGGACGTTGGATGACCTCAAACGCGTCATATTCTCGGATGAGTCCAGCTACACTGTCTTCCAAACAACAGGGAGGGTATTCGTCTGGAGGAGCCCCTCTGATGCCTACAACCCAGACTGCTTGGCAGCCACAGTCAAACACGGAGGTGGATCAGTAATGGGTGGATCAGTAATGGTTTGGAGTGCAAACTGTGCAGGACCTCTACCGATCCTTCCCAAGACGTGTTGCTGCTGTGCTGGCTGCCCACGGTGCCCCAACACCTTATTAAATAAAGATTTTGGATTTCTACCAGGTGTTTCAGTTTCAATGTCCAATACCTGTATATTTCTTTAAATTTCTGATCACATTAAAGAACAGTTTTCATTCCAATTGCTTTTGATTAAGACTGGATCCTCGAGGATTAATACATTGCTTTCTCATTTTGTTTCTCAGAAGAAAGGCCAGAAGCTCTTATTCATGCTTCACATTGGTGAACAAAACATTTTCTTTTTGGAAAGGAATAGAAAATTGTTCCCTTGGGACACTTCTTATAAGTATTTCCGCATTCAACAACACAACAATTTCTATTCGAACTCATTATTTCTTAGCATTATCGTCAATCGTCACACTAATTCTATGTGTGAAAACTACCCAGTCTCCCATAGAATGAGGAAAAAAAATCCGCTAGGTGGCAGCTAAGTCAAAGTTGGACGAGGCGAATACTGTTACTTGGAATAAGGCTATGAAAGCTTGTGCATTGCGTGATGGTTCTGAAAACGATTTTTAAGTATCCTCTGTCTTCCTATCATTATGAACAGAAACGATGAGTGACCATGTTATCTCACTTCTCAGATTTTGTACTTTTTCAGGGATAATTCCAAGATAATTTTCAAGAGTCCTTAAACAAGAAAACAAAAAAACTTGTTTCCTTATCTTGCAGCAGAACTTGGTGAGTACTGTCCAGTTCCCACGAAAATTCCCCTGCGTTGTTGAAAGTGCTCACTGCGTGTGCTGCAGTGGTGGACGAGTCCACAGCACTGATAGGAAGGGACACGTGATTTGAGTGGAGTGGAAGAGTTGTAGAATCTTCAAACAAAGAAGCCCTTTTAATGGGTACGGAAAGAGATTACAAATCGTCTTTGTATTTATTTCAAAAGTAATTTACTATTCAATTAACATATATTAATATTATTCATTGTTTTGTTTTGAAAACGTTTGCTGTATCATCCCATTCAGTGCTGTGGACTCGTCCACGACTGCAGCGCACGCAGTGAGCACTTTCAATAACGCAGGGGCATTTTCATGGGAACTGGACAGTATTTAAGAATCTACACTTTGGAGCATTAAATGTATGGTGAAATTTCTTTGAGATGATACACATTGGAAAGTAAAATAGTTTTAAATGCAGTCGTAAAATTGATTAGCTTTAGGGCTCATATAAATGTGCATGAATTTCGTGAAACTTTGCATCAAAAACATTCAAAGCAATTTCTTTGATGTAAAGTGAAATTTTGAACATACATTAATTAATTGAAATAGATCTCAATGCCAAGAGATCTCTGCTGTTTATGCCTGCATTTGATGCTAAAGGCAGAAAGATGGGTCTGTTTTAAATAGAGGAGGCATGATTCTGTTAATATTTCTCTGCATTGTTCAATTCCTAGTCTTATAGAATCTGCTTTTAGAATGCAACTTTTTCTGGATGCATGGACAGTGGAATGAAGTTACCTGTTCTAAAAATTAAGCCTTAAAATAAAAATATTCAGAGCCACTATTCTTGGTTTTATATTAATAAGAGCTAATGAAAATTGATATTTAGTTTCATTTCATAGCCCTTTTGACTTTGGAAATTCACTTTGCTAGGTCAAGTATTGTTGCAGGAAAATTATTTGAATTTGATTTCAAGCATTTAATACTAGGCAATTAGTTTCTATTTAATTTACGATAGGATAGGTATCTTCAAACTGTTTTGAGTGTTTTGAGAACATTTAAAACCATAGGATGGCGAGGTGTTTTGTTTTTGTCTTTTTTTTAATAATTATTTTGTACATCTGTCTTGGTAGGGTATTGTTACTTAACTTTAGCAAGACTAAATGAAGAGCCTTGTTACTGTGGCTGATAAATCAATGAAACTTAGTCTTTTTGCAGGTGAATCCTTCATTTATAAAATGAAAATCCTGGCTTTGTATGTTGCTATCAATTATTGCAAAATTAGTGGTTCTCATGCATAAATTTTACTTGCTTAAGATTGGACCTCAGGGTTGGCTCAAGGACCAACAATTTACTAGTCAATTTGACTCCCCAACTTGAAAACGGAGAGTCAAAATTCACAAGATGCGTATCAAATGTTAGATTCTTTTTAAAATTCCACGTTTTTACATGCACCCACAATCTTTATAGTTAGAGACTTAAACAAGACAGCACGTGACAAAATGATGTGAAGTTAAAATGTGCTGAGAAGGTTGTACGATCATATTCAAAATTTAACCAGTAAATTTTGACTTCCTGGTCAAAAAATTATCAATTTTTAACAAAAATGCCCATTTGACACGCATCGAATGGGAGAAGGACCAATATAATAACATCAATAGGCCCATATTTTAAATACCTAAAATGTATGCATAAAAACTACTTTAATTTTACAACATGATGGTTGATAGCAATATGCAAAGCTGGGATTTTCACTTTGAAATGTTTTTACAGTTTCATTTTACATTTATAAAGTTGCATAGTAATCAGGCTCTTCCATAGTTTTGCTAAAGTAAGTAACAATGCCCTGCGATGAATTTGTATAAAAATTAATTATTAAAAATAATAAAAACATTAACAAAACACCTGACTGCCCTAATGTTTTGAATCTTCTCAAATTACATTAAAAATGTTTGACAGCACGGCCAGACCCTTGTTCTGCCCAGTGTATGGCCTCATTATTCCTTGATAATATCTTGGAGTATCGAATTTGTGACTCTCCTTAGGAACTGGTTAATCCTGACCAATCCAAAGACTGAGGCAATCTCGTGTTTGTGACCTTTATCGTCCATGGGGTAAGAAATGGCCCTCTGGAATTTTATTAAATATATGTGAAAGCATTTAATGGTTTTTCAGTCTTTAAATTATTTTTTGTTGATTTGTTGTCGGTGAATAATTTCTTTATTATAGATCATATAATTGTTGTTGACTAAAATTGCGGAGTTCAATGTTTTTACATATTCTACTCCAGAAAATCCTTGTGTTGGTCCTTGGAAGTTGAGTCACTACCATTCGTTGTCTAAAAGATGAGATTCTATGGTTTCCTTGTTATTTTTATTTTTTAAAAAAATATCTAGTGATGAGATATGAAAGAAGTTATTGTTTCATAAATGATTGGAATTTATCTTCAATGCAAAATATGAGCTAGTCTATTAAACTGTGACATCGGTGATGTCACATGACTTCAAATGTTTATATTTGCATTTGAATTCATGTTTATATTATTTTTATGAGCAGTTCTAACTAATATTATCTCTTTTGTATTTAACCATCATTCAATTGTTTATTGTTTTTTTTTCTCTATCTTATTTAAACTCAAGTATTTAGTCTTATGTTTATTTAAGCCTAGTTCTCATTGTCCGACCGCCATGAGTAAAGCGTCCTGTGTATCGTGTGCAAAAGGATTAGAACGTTCATTCTAAAGCGTGTTGCTAAGCAACAATGATTTTTTTTTAAAGCTTGCTTGCTTCGTTTTTCAAAAACGAATGTTTTCTCGAACGATTGTTTTTTTTATCCGTGGCGCATCGAGGGCAATGATTGGTTGGCTTAGCGCTTTCCCGCGCTGCGAGCGTTGTTTATAAAAAGGGGGGAGCTCTCTCTCGCTTAGTCTCTCTCTCTCTGGTGTGTGTGCGTCCATCTACGGGCCCTCAGGCCCTCTCTGTGTTTGCTCTCGCACATGAGCACTCAATGAAGGAGTCTCCAATTGACTGCGTCCTGTCATGCTGATTAGCATGTTAAACTTGTCTCCTCTGTGATGTCTTCAATACACAATAAGACGATTGAAGCATCAGTAGAACAATTGGGAGGATAAGATGAGTTGTCATGAACGTTTCAAAGAACAATATTCATGATCAAGGAGATCGCACCAAATGGCGGAATCGAAACTAAAGCGCGGGAGCTTTAGCGACCACGAGGCCTAACGAGGCAGATCAACCAGGCCGATTGGAACCTTTCCAGTCTGAGTGAAGGCGTTTCAACCAGGTTACAGACGTATTGCTATGCCGCAAGGATTAACCAGGTCTCTTGCGAAGGTGTAATCAAGACGAGGAGAACCAATCGTGAATCCACGAGGCAACGGTGGCTGCAGCCGTGGGAGTGGATTGATGGCATCGGTCGAGCCGCGGGAGAACCAGCGCTCTCGACGTTCCAACCAGTGACCGGAGCAACGCTTCTTCAACAGAAGGAATACATCGACCTAGGTAATGGGCCCCAACGTGCAACAGTGCGAATCGAAGCTGCTCAACAGGTGTTTCATCACTTCATCAACGTGCCTACTTGTGAACGTAAAGGAAAAGATAAGTGTTTAGTGCCTTTGAATTTTATACTTAAATATAATGAGCTCACTTCGAATTTAAGAGAGAGAGTACGCGTATTGAACGTTATTTAACGGTTATTTTGCGCGCTTATTTATCATTGGGAAAGCTTCATGATGAACACTAGTCGTATCATAACTTGTAACTATTTTGGTCTTAATGATTTTTCTCATTGCCACATTACCATTCAATTTAACTTTAAATGTCAATCTTAAATTTTCCAATTGAGATTCCTTTTTGATTCAATAAAATTATTTCATTTACACTTTATCAATTGGATCTTCATTTCTCTTTACAATTGCTTACAGTTTTTTTTTTTTGCTTTATCAAGTGTCTTTTAGAACTGATCATAAATGCACTTATATATCAAATGGCAGTTGCATGATCAATGGTGACATATCTTATAGAATTAAGAGATAGTTATTGCGGGCACAACCTTATAATAAAAGAAATTAATTTGACTCCTTGAATTTAAGAGAGGAGGGGGTATTCTTTGTTTTCCTGGGTGGGTAGTTTGTCTTAACTTAGCCACAGGGAAGGAGTTTTCTACATGAAAATTTTTTATACCTAACTTGCTTTTGTCCCATTGATGTCTTGTAATTGCTGGAGGGTTTTATAAGATTATTGATAAGTATTGCGGGCACAATTTATTCACTAAAAAGAAATTCACTATACGATGACTATTGTAGACGGGTAGTTTTACCCGGTTGATAATATCATTGACGTTGGTCGCTCTTTGTTGATGTTGTGGGTCTACATGTTCTTATGTGATTTGCAGCATTAACAGAAGAGCACTCTTCGTCACAAAACTTTACTGCCTTGTAGAAGAGATACCTGTGGAATACCAGAACAGTGTATTACTGCTAATTCCTACAACAACAGCAATGAGAAGCTAGTATAGTGTGGCTGCTGAGTGCATAGGATATTTATTTTTTGATAGGTTTATTTTCAGATTTTTTAATTTTAGTGGGATATATTTTGGAGATGTGAGATTTTTTATTCTTTGTATATATTGTTTACGCGTGTATAAGCTTTTAAAAAACGGAGTTTTGCAGCCATTATTATGAGTTTGATTTTTTTTTTTTTTTTAATTGAAAATTAGATATGAAATAATTGATACTGTGTTTACACTGGAGCACACAACTCCTTGTCAAAAAATTAGAATGATGGTATTTTACTCTCTAACGTTATAATATGAATGGAGAGTAATTAACGAACTTTTGTAGATTTAGGTTTAGACTTTTTTTCCTCAATAATGTACTTATACCTCTAATCGACCTAAAATGAAACGTTAATTTATCCAAAAATTAAAATTTACATTAGACAAATTGAAGATGACAAGATAATAGAATAATCTCGAGATAGAGACAAAAATACACAAATCACTTCAATTGAAAACGATTCATTAATTAATACTTATTTGTGTCGCCTTTGGTTTTCATGGGTAGAAAAGTGAACAATACATGATATTTAATGAACTGAAAAAACTTTGGGTTGAAATGGCAAAAATCATGAGGTGCTGCAAGTCTACTGTGGCAAAGGCGTTAAATCAGCAAAAAAAGGATCCAACTTTTACAGGAAATCGAAAGAGATGCAGGAGAGGCTAGTGAGAGGCAGGACAGGCAACTGAAGATCATTGTGAAGAAACACTGTTTCATAAGTGTTAAATATATTCATAGAGAAAAACTGTGCAGCAACCATATCTAGCACAACTATAAACAGACTACTACATCAATTTGCATTTCATCCCAGCGTTCCCCAAACCAAACCTGATGATGTTGAAGCAAAGATCAACCTATGTATAGGGTTGCAATGAAGGAGTTACTTAGGGACAGGATGACTGGAGTAACAAACCATTTAATGATGAATTCGTGTTTTCTTTGTCTTTTGGTGAACAAGGGTCACATGTGTAGAGACAAACATAAGCAGCTTACAACAGGAACTCCCTCAACAGATCAGGGATATTTGCTGCTTCAGTAATGGTCATGAAATATTATGCAGAAGGAAAGTTCTGTGTCCTAAATGGTGTAGTAAATGCCACAGTCTATCAAGAAATACTTGACAATTTCATGATGCCGTCGTCTGGAGATCTATGCTGTGATTCCTTTCTGTTCCAGCAGGATGGTGCGTCTAGTCATTTTCTTAAATCCAAGAAAGAATGTCTTCATCATGAAATATCTGTGCATTACCTTGCCCCTAATTCACCAGACATTAATCCAACTGAAAATTTATGGAGGTTGATGAAGACTTCAGCCAAGACTTCCACAGATTAAACAGAGTTGAATTCTGAAATCAAACATTTCGGTCTAATATCAGTCGTGAAGAATGTGCTAAGTTGGTCAACAGCTTGCCAAATAGACTAATTCTTGTAATCAAAGACAAAGGCGACGCAATTAAGTATTAATTTGATGAATTGTTTTTGATTAAAGTTATTTATGTATCTTTTTTTTTTTTTTTTTTGTTCTAAATTTTTGTCTTTATCTCAGGATTATTCTATTAATTTGTCATCTTCAATTTATTTAATGTAAATTTTAAATTTTGAACAAATTAACTTTTCTTTTGAGATCTACTAGAGGAATAAGTACATAATCCAGGAAGAAAAAGTCTAAACATGTAGTTACTAAAGCTCGCTGATTAATCTCCACTCAAATTTAACTTCAGAACCTAATATACTGTTATTCTAATTTTTTGGCAAGGAGTTGTAATATAGAGTAAAATGTTATTGATTTTGATAGAAGGGATCATAGACCCCAAAATGTACATCTGAGGCATTAAAAATTATGTATTGTGGATTTGTGGTTTCGTTGCTTGTGCTGGTTGAAGATTCTTGATGTTGTGGCTGCTTCTAAATGCTACATTAATTTTGAATGTTTTGCAAACCAGCTCCTATGATTTCCTATAAGCCTGTTGTCAGAGTTTTATTATATGTCTTCCTTATAACAGAACATCTATTAGTGACATATCTGTCTCCCCATGTGTTCCCACTCTGACAAGGCAAAATGTCCGCAATCTGTAGAGCAGTCTGCTCTATCGAAATTGAAAGTCCAAATCTAAAAATTCTAAAAAAATAAATATGTAATGGAATACCTTCACTTACAAGGGAATCCCTCGAACATGTATGTCATAGATTTCTACCAAATTGAAATATGTTACTCAATTAAAGCTACAATAGATGCTTGCAAAGTAAGAGGGTGCGAAATTTTCTTTCAAAATAAACCACGAAAATGAAAATATTTGAGCACTCAGTCATACAAGGGCTCCATTGTTAAAGCGATGTATTAATGCGCTTAACGGAACTTCTTTCTTCCACTACTCACAGCAATAAGCACGAATCCACTTCAGATGAAATAGACAGCAGCAGACGGCAATTGAATGGCTTCTCAAGTTTCTAAACAGACTTAGTTTTTAAAAATAGATTATTACAATTAGCCTTCCCGTACAAAATGTCTATAGTAATTAAAAACCATTTCCTTAATTTATTATTTCATTTTATTAAGTAATTTTGGTAATCAAACACAGGCCTGGCTTCATGTGCAACGTCGAGTAATAAGTTGCGTTGTTGAGGGGGTATGTATCGCGATGCTTTATAATTTTAAATAAAAATAGTATTCATGGATGCCTACCTCATCTTATAAATTATTTCAAGAGGAATAATTATACAGCAAAATTAAGGTTTTATGCTTAATAACGGTGCTTTAACGGCAATTCTTTGGCGATCGCCGCTAACAAGTTCGCTTCCTCTCTTTCTGCCATGTTTCTTGAACTCTGCGCACTTCCAGAGCGCTTCACTGCTGTGCAACGCTATCGCTTCCACAGTGTGCTTACGCGCAAAAAAAAAAAAAAAAGACTATGTGGCATTCCCTTGTTAGTACTATAGCGATCATGAAATATTCCCCATCTCAATATTGCGCTATCGGAAATGTTGATTGATTGCTCACTCCTAGAAATCGTTCAGTTGTAAGACGTGGGAAAAAAAACAAAAACTTATGTATCCAAGCGAAAGGATAACTGTTTTAAAGTCAAGTTTTATATAGCGTATTCATTTTTTTGTTTCATAGAGAACTGTAAGAAATTTAATTCATAAGGTTAGGTTTAATTTCAGTTTCAAATTGTCCACCTCCCACAATGCAAGGCTCATCACAATGCAACATAATACACAAAAAGTATAATTTGTAAAATAATTATATTAATACTAATTATTCATACTTACCTAGGATTAATTATAATGAATATACAAGTTATTTATACAATTTCAAGGTGTATTAATTTCAAAATTAATTTTATGATGCAACCTCATTCAAGAAAGTTTTCAATGACCAGAATATTCACTAACACCCCTTTACAAAGCGGCTCCGACTTTTCGTAGTAGCACCTTCCTCCCTATCTCAAAAATAGATTAATCTGCTTCTAGAAATATCAGAACTTTAGCTATTAGAGAAATATAACGGGAAGATTTAATCAATCATTCTCTCCGCGCAAGTTAGGTGTGGAATATATCGTGATCTATACTGTATCATGCATTTTAACGTGTTTTTTTTTTTTTTTTTTTCTTGTTTTATATAAATTTTGAATTAATGCCACATGTACGAGGGGAGATCAAAAAGTAAGTTGCACTTCCACGGTATGGCCATTTATTACACCACCTATACAAAAGCAACGCTGCTATAGCAGCATACAATGTAGGTTCACTTTTCCACATAGTCCCCAAGAGACCCTAAACATTTATCCGAACGATCAACCAACTTTTCGATTCCGGATGCATAGAAATCTCCTCCAGCGTTTTGTAACCACACGATGACAGCCGCTTTCACCTCCTCATCGTTTCGAAATCGTTGTTTTGAGCTCACCGAAAAGATGAAAGTCACTTGGGGCTAAGTCGGGACTGTATGGAAGATGTTGCCAAACCTCCCACTTGAATCGCTGCAGCAGTTCGCACGTTTGGCGGGCCTTGTGAGGTGTTGTGTTATCGTGCAACAAAATCACACAGGCGCTCAATTTCCATATACAGCAGTGATTTCACAATGAATGTCCATGCAATTCACCCGTTTGGCCCATAGAAATCGGATTGCTGCTCGCACCTCACGTTTGGAGTGGACATCCAGTTGACGCACCATTGCTTTTAGCCCGCTAGTCAAACAAAACACGATGGGAAACCACAGCAACCGTCCTATCCGACGTCTGCGCAGTTAATGTCCCTTTCTCCGCTTTGCCCAAGTTGCGCTCCTGCGGTGAGTCAGTGCAACTTACTTTTTGATCTCCCCTGGTAGTAACAAATGGCATAAGGTTAATGGCCAGCCCAAAGAACAATCAGTTAGCATAAGGACTACATGTCCACAGTGGCTTAATTGGTTAGCGTCACCATGATTAGCCAAAGGTTCCTGGTTGGAGAGCCCAGCCTATGGATTTTTTTTATTATTGTTTTGATAATCTAAACATCTGAGGTTTGGCATTTTGATGGAAGCCATGCAGTAGATGGGTCCAACCATCTTATCTGCATAGGATTGACTGGTTAGATTGCAGTCTGTTATGAGCACTTGAGCAGTATGAGAATTATACAAGTTGTTTACAAATGCTTTAGACTAATAACATTTACTGTATTGTAGATCACACGGCTCCCAGTAGTGAATAAAATCAAAAACTGCTTATTTCAAACTAAACAATAGTGTATAAAGAAATCTCATGTTGTTAATGTGTGTTGGTCAGCTTAATATTAAATGCTAACCATCTGAATTATTTTCTATGCTGCTGCAACTAATTTCAACTCTGAGCATTTTCAAAAGGAACAGTGTTCAACCATTAGACAAATCAGTTTAAAATGTGTCTCACCTTAATTGATTTTATTTCTGCTGCAATTTTGTGGTGGGTTTTTCTAGAAATAATTTATTAATGCTGCTTATGTATTAGTCACCTAAAAGAAAGTTGGACTGCTCTTGGTTTGGGAAATGATTTAATGGTTCTGCCCCATAAGTATACAGAATAAAGAGTGATACATATAGAACAAAATGCCTATACAGGAGTGGATCTGGAATTATTTTATTATTAGCCATTGTTTGGACACTTTCGTATATTTTTTAGTCACCAGGTTGCGAACTCCCAACAGAATTGGGCGAGGGGGGGGGGGGGATCCACTGAATTCAATTGTATTAATGAAATTAAATCTCCTGATTTCATCAGATCTTCGCAGGTGTTTGCATATTTTTTGTGTAAAGTCTGCTAAATTGAGTAGAATAACTACTAAGTTGACAACACTGATACCTATTAGATGTCAGATAATGACTTAACTTAACCATTATGTCAAGCAGGATATATTTTCAATAGGAAAAAATCATATTTATGGCTTATAAAATTACATGTCCAGTAACTTTCAAAAGATAAATCGATGCATTACATTCACATTATAAATAATCGGAATAATTTTAAGAATAGCCCAGTTGAGAATGGCAATTAGGGAAGATATTGTATAAGCATGATTTTTTTTTGTTTTCTTCTTTCCTGCCACTGATTTTCACCACTTATAAATAAAAATTGCAACAACTATCGAGGCATCTCTTTGCTCAGCATTCCTGGGAAAGTGTACGCTAAGTGTCTGGAGAAGAGAAGTCGGGAAATAGTCGACTCCAAACTGTCGGGGGAGCAGTGTGGTTTCCGACCTGGCCGAAGCACGACGGATCACATCTTTGCTCTAAGGCAAATCTTTGAGAAATCCTGGGAGTATGCAAAAGAGGTCTACGCTTGCTTTGTGGACCTCGAAAAAGCATATGACAGGGTTCCTCGGGAGAAGCTCTGGCAAGTGTTGCAAGAGTATGGAGTGGATGGGCAATTACTGGTTGCTATCATGTCTCTGTACGAAAGCTCTGAGATGTGTGTCCGGATAAATGGCATTAAGTCAAGACCGTTCACCGTGGGTGTTGGACTCCGCCAAGGGTGCGTACTGTCGCCCATCTTGTTCATTATCTTTATGGACTGGATAGACAGGGGCAGCCGAGGCGATGAGCGTGTTTGTGTGGGCGACTGCCTGGTGGAGAGGTTGCTCTTTGCGGACGACCTTGTCCTGCTTGGGTCTTCTCGCACGAACCTTCAGCATGCACTAGACCGGTTTGCAGCCAAATGTGAAGAAGCTGGGATGAAGATCAGTGTGGCTAAAACCGAAGTTCTGGTTCTTTCAAGACAGCCTGCTCAGTGCGCTCTCCATGTTAGGGGAGCCTCATTGAGACAGGTGGAGAAGTTCAAGTATCTCGGGATTGCATTCACGAGTGATGGACGGCAGGAGAAAGAATTGGATGCTCGGATCGGTGCAGCAAGCTGTGTCAGACGTGAACTGTGGCGATCCGTGGTAACGAAACGAGAGCTGGGTAACAAAGCCAAGCTCTCCGTCTTCAAATCTATCTTTGTCCCCATTCTCACCTATGGTCATGAGGCTTGGGTAATGACCGAAAGAGTGCGATCGCGGGTACAAACGGCCGAAATGAGATTCCTGAGAGGTGTGGCAGGTGTTACCCTACTAGATAGAGTGTGCAGCAGCACAATAAGGGAATCTTTAGGTGTTGAGCCGCTACTTCTCCGCATTGAGAGATCTCAGTTGCGCTGGTATGGCCACGTGATACGGATGCCGCAAACTAGTCTTCCTAGGCAGTTGTTATTTTCCAAGCCGGTGGGTAAGAGACCAAGGGGTCGGCCTAGAACCAGGTGGCTAGACTACATGGAGAATCTGGGTTCGGGTCGCTTGGATATTACCAGGGAGGACATGCGCCTGATGGCGGAAGATCGCGATCGCTGGAGATCCTCCATAGGGCTGCTGCCCCCGCGACCCTAACGGATAAGCGGGTTTGAAAAGTAAGTAAGTAAGTATAAATAAAAATTGCTTTTTTTTTTTTTTTAGGGCCATTGGCAAAAGTAGCAATCAGCAGGAATATATCCATTCAAATTTTCATTACTTTTCCCTGCGGAAATCTGATTCGTCTTGCACGGTTTAAAAAAATGTTATGCTGCTAAAAGTGAATAATTCCATCTTCTCAGAAATGCAAATGAAATTTAATTACTCAGTGAAATTTAATTCCATCTTCTTGTTATCTCTCATTTATATTGTGTATGGGTTTAACAAATAAATGTTCTTTATTTTAGGAAATGCAATTGGTTGGAAAATGCCTATCCTGATTTGAAACTGCTAAATTGGAAAAGGTCAGTGTTTCTCATGGAGAAAAGAAGACTGCTCCCGTAAGTCAGGATTATTTCTCGTTTGTTGATAAAAGATTTTAAAGGAATATGACTGCTTAGTATTTGAATTCTTAAATATGTTAGCAGTTCAAGCAGAAAATGGGTATTAGATGTGAAATTTATTGGATTAACTCTTGAAAAATCTATTTCATGGAGGATAAGGAGCACAATATAGCTGTAAAAACAGTGAAATTTTTTTGCAGAACACAATGTATGGTGGATATGAAAACTTAAAACAATATCCACTGCTTCATTACATTTAAATCCTTGCATTTTTATTAACGGAAACGTTCTTCACCTCCTTTAGCTTTGTGATTATGTCTACATTAATATAGGAAACCATCCAAGTTTGCTCCAATAATTTCAGTCCTGCATATATTTACAAATGGCTTAAAGATTGAGTCAAGAGATCCATTGCATATGGTTATTTGGAAGAAGGCTATTAAAGCTTGTGTATTCGATGAATGTTCTGAAGCATCCTTTGTCTCCTTATTATTAATAGAAACAGTGAGTGTCCATGTTATCCCACTTCTCAGATTTTCTAAGGCTAATTCCTGGATTATTTTCAGAAGTCCTTGAACAAAAAACTGGTTTCTATTATCCTGCGGGGGAACTGCTGAGCATTTAAGACAGCACGTTTTGGAGAATTAATTGTATGGTGAAATTGGTTTGTTTGAGACTACACAAATTGGAAAGTAAAACTCTTTTAATTGCAGTCGTAAATGTGCACGAAATCCGTGAAACTTCATGTGAAACTTTCAAAGCAATTTCTTTGATGTAGATTTTGAACATAGATTAATTAAAATTATATGTTGTTTATTAATGAATGATTACTCCTTATAAGTGCAAAAGAATAAAATAATAAAAATAAGAAAAAATAAGCTAAAGTTCACCAAATATTAAGGATGGGAGTTTTGAAGGGAATTGAAAACTTGTAGATGGATAATAAAAAAGACAAATGTGGATAATTGTAATGCAAAACTTAAAACTAATAAAAAAACTCTTTCACCACAACGTTTATAGATTGAAAATATACAACTTGATACTGGAAGTACTTTTCGGAAGCAATTGCTTCCATCATTCAGCAGCCCAGGAGCACCTCATGGAAACTGAGAGAACTGCCTGTGTCTCGACAATCGACAATCGAACAGTGTAGTGTATCGGTATTCAAGTGGAACTTGAAGCATAGCTTCCATAATCTCACCCTTCATAATCATATTCCAAGGGAAATACACTGAGCTAGAAAAGAAGCCTGATGTACCCACAAGGGTCATCCAAAGTATGAAAGAAAATTGCCTCCTCTTGGTGGAGGAAAATTTGATTGACGACTGTCTAGACTAGAAGCAGACCACTAGTATTAGATAAAACACGACCTATGAAGTCCAGTAATCTGGAAATATGACATTATCAATGTCTTCAAAATTAATATCAAGTATATGCCTTGGATCACGATATCTCTTTCTATGCATAGGATGCTTTAAAATGCCCGAGACTAGCTCGTTGCTATGATTTTCTATATTGGGCAGCATGGATTCCATGAGCCCTTGAACGTATTTGCCAATATGAGTCATGTTGAAGTCATTATAAATGGAGGAATTGCGAACAATTCTCCGATCTTTTTGCACAATAGTCCTAAGGGTAACGTTTTGGAACGTTTGCAGTTCTTTCCATCTAGTTTTACATATTGTGGCCCAGACGGGCATACCATAGGTCAAGATAGTCCGAACAATGACCTTATAGAGTAGGAGTTTATTATCAATGTTTAGAGCACTATTCCGGCCCAGCAGAGCAATCAAGCTAAACTTGGCTCTCCTGGCCTTATTCAACGCATAAGTTGCGTGGGGAGTCCAGGTAAGTTTAGAGTCAATAACAACACCAAGATATTTATAAGTTTCAACCCAGTCCAGTTTTTTGCCATATAGTGTTAGAGAATCTAATGATCTCTTTCTCTTCTTGGAGACAAACATCGCCTTGCATTTGTCTACATTCAATTTTAGCCTCCACTTGCTAAACCAGCTTTCACACTCCTTTAGAGCCTTCTGCAGCCGCGAGACTACTACGGCTGGTTGACGAGCACAGGTCAGTATAGCAGCGTCATCTGCGTAAAAAAAGAGCTTACATTTAGAAGGACTTGGGAAGTCTCGCATAAAATAATTGAATAATACTGGCCCCAGAACTGAACCCTGTGGGACACCAGCTTTTACTTCATACATAGGAGATAGACTATCTCCAACTCTGGCCTGAAAGAACCGGTTGGAGAGAAACGAGTGTATCAGAGTAATTATGTCTTGAGGAAATCCATCCATAATCATTTTAAAAATAAGACCATCGTGCCAGACTTGGTCGAAGGCTTTGTGTACATCGAGAAAAACGACCCCACAGTACATAGAGAGATTAAGGGGCTCATTGATATCCGCTGCGAGCCTCCATGTTTGGAGTTGGCAGGAATGGTTTGAGCGAAAGCCAAATTGTTCATCGCGGATGAGATCGTTGGCATCACAGTGCTCAATGAATCTCTTGAGAATTGTTTTTTCCAGGATTTTGGAAATTGATGGTAACAAGCTGATGGGCCTGTAGCTAACAGGATTTGCAGGATTTTGTCCTGGCTTAGGAATGCTTAAGACAACTGATTGCTTCCAAGCATCCGGGAAGTAAGTGTTCTTCCAGCAGTCGTTAATCACTTTAGCAATATCTTGAATTGTATTTGGAGGTAAATTTTTCAAAGCAGTGTTCTTAATAGAGTCTTTACCTGGAGCTTTTCTCGTTTTTAAATTTTTAATGATGCTTAGGACTTCATTTACATCAATGCTATGTTTTGGGAATTCATTGCCGTGAATACTATAGAAGCCAGTTATGCAGGATTTTACTTTCTCGGACATATCAAGTCCTATTTGCCGACCATCAGTAGGCGTGACAAACTGTTCTGAAAGTGAGCTTGCAATAAGCTGCGCTTTATCATCATCATTCGTGATGAATTTGCCATTTTGGGCTAACAGAGGTGGGATATTAATGGCTTTCTTGTTTTGCAAGGCTCGAACCATGCACCACATAGAGTTATCGTGGGTCGACAGACTCTTAACTTTATCATTCCATCTGGCATTACGAAGTGCTTTTACCTCCTCGTGAACTCTTCTTGTGAGCCTATTATACTTGGTCTTAAGCCATGAATCACGAGTTCGGTACCACTGCCTTCTAACCTTATTCCTTTGCTCAATTAATTGTTTGATTTCTGGGGTGAGATCAAGGTGATCAGCTCGCTTCGACTCTAAGGGCGAAGCACTAGAGTCAATAGCTGCATTTATACGTTCAGTAAGCCTTTTCACATTGGTATCTATGTCGCTCGTACTATGTACGTTATTTAGTGGGTCGTCATCATTTTTGAGAATTTCTCTAAAAAATTTCCAGTCTTGTTTGAGCCTCAGTTCTTCTTTGAGGTCAATGTTTACGTTATCAAAATTTAGTGCAACTGGTTTATGGTCTGAGGATAGATCATTGACAGTATAGATACTGAATGATTTGTAGAAGCCCTTCAACAACACAATATCTAGTACATCACTTGAGGGGGAATGATCACAATAATATGTATCATCCACAGGGCCTACTGCAATAATATCAGATTGCTTTTGCACGTAGCCATACAAAAGGACACCGTTTTGGTTATGGCATCTTGAATTCCAGTGCGAGTGCTTAGCGTTCAGGTCTCCCGCCATAATAACGGGAATATTCCCGGAAAACAGCTCGTCGAGCTCATTGGCATCGAACTTATGCTTGGGCGCATTATATAGAGCCACTAGTTTCACTTCTCCCAGTGTGGCATCAGTAATGATAGCAGAGGCAGCTTCCATTCCCATATAGTCTCGGGTTGGTTCCTCCCGATGATGAATGCCTTTCTTAATAATAATTGCTGACCCACCTGACGGGGACTTTACTGTAGTGGGAAGAATTCTGTCTTTACGATAGACACAGTAACCAGGTAGCCTGAAGTCGCGGTCTGGCCTTAAGTGTGTCTCACATAGAAATGCTATGTCTATATCCCATTGGGTTAGGAAGTTGTACAACTCAATACGCCTCCGGGGGACCCCCCTGGCGTTCCATATTACGCAACGAAGTTTACCTCGATTTGTAATAGAATAACATCGATCAGCCATACTGTCAGTGTTTATTCGTAAGTATTCCACTCATCAGTGGCATTTTCTTGCCCAGTTCGTTTAACAAATTGCATACACTGCCAATTTGTTTATACATTTCTTGAAAATCATTCACGTTAATGCTCTTATCTTGTTTGGAGACCATTGAGGCATAGGAAATCTCCGGGGACACTTTAGCACTTTGTACTCTCCTGACTTGCGGATATTTAGGACATTTTGTGTAACTGGAGGTGTGTTGTCCATTACATCGAATACATTTTGGGGGATCTTGTCCCTTTACATTTGGGCAGTCTTTTGACTGATGATCTTTAGCACATTTGTTACAGCGAGGGGCTTCAGTACACCCTAGAGATATATGGCCAAATCGCAAACAATTATAACATTGTAGAGGTTTCTTATTACCTCGAAACATTTCTACACTGACAGCTAAGGGCCCTATGCGGGTCACATTTTTAAGTGTCTTATTGTGTTCAGTGTTTGATAACAGAACCAGAATCATGGGCATATCAATTGATCCTTTGGCTTTTTTAAGCCTAATCACTTTCTCAGGGAAGTAGTTGGCCTTTTTCAGGTCTTCATTAAAATCGTTAAGGTCATAGGTCACGTCTACATTTCGTATAACGTATTTGAGGACTTTTTCCGATTTCAGTTGATGATGCTGAATCTTTAGCACGTTATCAGCCTTAATGCCAGACACCAATTTACTATGAGTTTCCTCATCATGACACCTTATTTTGATCGTCTCTGCTCTGCCTGTGTGTACAGTAATTAGGTTAATCGCCACATGCTTTTGAATCTCGCCCAGGATTTGCTTGATTGGCTGACCGTGAGTACGTATTATGATTGGCGGAATATAGGAGCTGCTCTTGGTATTTGGCTTTTCAACATTTTTTCGCTGTTCGGACTTGCTTTCTCGAAAAGCAACAGCGATTGTATCATTTATATCAACAACATCCTTAATGTTGTCAATTTTCAACCCTTTTTTAGCCTTTTTAGATTTTGCAGGTATCCATTTATCCGTATCATTGTATAGCCGTTTGCGATTTGTACTAATCGGGTCTTTGCCATCGTTATCATCACTCCCTGAGCCGGAGGGGATAATTTCCATAGGCTGAGGATTCACACTCTCTGTTTCACAAGAGTCTCTTAGATAGTCAGAAGTTACACCAGTAGGCTGATTACCTTTCATTGACAGAGCAGAGAATTGATCTTTGAGGAACTGCTCCAACTTATTAAAGTTCTTGTTGGCTTCATTACGTGCTGCAGATATTTCAGCATTCATATTAGCAATTTTATCGTGGATTTCAGCAATGTTCCCTTTTAGTGACTCGACTTTTCCTTGTAATTTATCATACTTAGTGCACATTTCTTGGCGCATAACCTCTAGCTTATCCTTAATTATAGCATCAAAAGCTTCAAATCTGTAATCTTTACAGGCATCTTTATATATCTCGCCATATGTATATTTACCATCACTTGTTTTTTGGCTTGCAATGCCACTTAATGCTTTGCCTGAGTCTGGCATTATGATAAATTTTATAATTATGAGTAAAGAATAGTAAGACTGCTAGCCCTGAAAAGGGCTTTTCCAGAATAAGATCTGTAGAAAAAAAAACAGCCTTAAGGAATAGATATAAAACAAAACCGCTGACCTTAAAAGAGTGTGCCTTCAATTAACATTCCTTCTCCAATCTATACCATCTATGAGTAGCTCGAACCCGTGCAGGTGATGAGTGGTTCTCTGTGTGTCTCTCTGCCTGTGTCTGGAAACAGCTGAGTATATATAAGGAACAACAACCAATAAAAGAAAAACATGAAAAATCATTTTCTCTGATTGGTTACTTGGGTCAACCATCGAATTAGAGGGGAGTCGCTAATCGGGCCCGTATGTAGGTTAAGTATTGAATTTCTATCCGATTGTTGGATAGCAATGCTTTCAAAAGCATCCAGCAGGTGTTTTTATTTATTGATTTTATCAGATGTACGTTGTTGATAGGAAAATCGTGGCCTGTGTCGATTGAATTTTTTGCTATGGAGGACTGGTTGCTTCTTCCAAACTTCTGTGTCTCATATGCTCATTAAATCTGGTTTCAATGTTTCGCAATGTTTGCCCTTTGAAAACTATAGGGCATTGGGCAGCATTGATACTAACGGGCCGTAATGCAAGCGCCATTTTGCCATGTGATGTCCCACCTCAGGGCCGACTTCAGACTCGTATCGAGTCTAAGCTTTTATTCTCGATACACACGATGCGCAGCATAGGCACCATGTCACGAAAGTGCTGTGTCCCTAATTGCAAAAGCAATTATAAAAGTAGTAATGAACCAGAGCGTGTATCCACGTTCTCATTTCCAAAAAATCAGGATTTAGCACAAAAATGGATAAGGCAAATACATAGAGAAGACTTCACGCCTGGTAAAACTTCGGCAGTATGTATTCGTCATTTCAACGAGCGATTTATCATTAGAGAAGATCGTGTTAAACGTGATGATGGTAAATATTTTGCTTATTTATTCTTGAACAAACATTGAAATTTCTTAGAAATAATAATTTAATACGTTTACAAGTGATATCCTCTCAATTATTACTAAAAATAACAGCTAGCAGTCATAAAAATATAAGCCTAATAGCCTTTCCGTTCTGAATGAAACTGATATCACTGTACTCACGTGGTGAAATCAATCAAGTTGAAAATATTTTCTCGTATGTGGTGGTTTTTAAATCTCAGAAATTTTATAAAAAACCATAATAGATGCCACCAAATTTGAAACATGTATTCTAAATAGGTAATTACCATACTCATTATTGTTTTTACGTGGGGGAAGCCGTGGCCTGGTGGGCTTTCACTGAAACACAACTTCTGTGAAGTTAAGCAACATCAGGCGCAGCTAGTCACTGGATGGGCTACCATCCGTGATTCACGATCTTCACCCTCCAGCTGCTGTGATCATCATGTAGCAGTCGTTAATCCAGGTCCATCCAGGGACCCAACTCGTCGGCCTCAGGCCATACAAGCCCTGGATGGACGTATTGGATTACCAGTATTAAAAAAAATAAAAATAAAACAAAAATAAAAGCCGAAATTGAGAACACAGTGTCACGTTTATTTACCCCACGGAAACGCTATTTTTTAAAAATTTCTTAAATTGGCTCGATTTTGTTAATATTTGCGTATGTTTAAAGCTTTTTTTGCTTCTAATAAATTAACATTTGCAAACCTTTTACTGCTTATAGGCACAGAACTTGTTAAGCGGAAGACACCTACCCTTACCGCAGATGCCTACCCTACAATATTCCCAAATCAACCTGCATATCATACAACAGAACTTCCACCTCAAAGAAAAACACCAGGTGAATATCTTGCTGCTGTTATTGCTCGAGAGGAGCAGGTGTTTCAGGAACGCTGCAAGCAGGATAACATTGCATCTTTAGAAGAGGTCAGGAAGAAACTCAACACTATCAATACAAAGGATTGGATGATAATCAATAATGAACATGTTGTAGTGCTTCTATACATAAACGTTGAAAATATGCCAAAAATCGAAGCTTCTGTTAAGTTACTAAGTGATCTCACCGTGCAAATTTGGATAGACAAATTTCCAGTGGAGATGGCAGGAATGAAATGCTCTTAGGCGAAGGAGAAATGAAATGTGATAAGCTTTCCAAGTTGGAAAATCTTCTTAATTTTTTAAAAAATAGCCCAAAAAAGAAAATTAACACTCGTGAAAAAATGTCAGTAATCGAAGAAACACTATCAGAGTGCATTGACAGTCTCAAAGAATCATTTACAAAAGATGAGCCAGATGAAAATTCAACATCAGACACTACAGGCCTAAAGTTTTTACAAGAACAGATTGGGTTATTTAATACATCCTGTCCTCGCTACAGTGCCGATCTTCTTCTGTGGAGTTGCAGTATTTTTTTTTCATATCGGTGGATAAGACAAAGCAAAGCACAGCAATTACCTCATCCAAATTCGTTGAAAACTTTGACTCTAAATTTGGGAACATCTCAATCTGGCATGGAAGAATAGAAGGTGCATCCTATTTCAGCTTAGATGAAGCTACAACGATTCAGGCGTTCATGATTACTTCAGTATTTTCCAAAAATAAGGATGTAGCTGCATTGTTTCCAGTAAAAAATCTAACTGCATCACAACTGCATGAACTGTGTTTAAAAGTCATGACTGTTTTGAGGGATACAGGTTATTGTGTGTTATCTGTAATATCAGATAATAACAGAATAAACTGAAACATGTTTACAATACTGTGTGGAGGAGCTATAAAATCATGCATTCTTAATCCTTGCCATCCAGAACACAAGATTTTCTTATCATTTGATACCGTCCAAATTTTAAAGTCCATCAGAAATAACTGGTTCAATCATCCCAATCAAACATTTGTGGTACCAACTTTCTCTGACAAGTCAATTCTTTTAACAC
Source organism: Rhysida immarginata (assembly GCA_023313115.1). NCBI lineage: Eukaryota > Metazoa > Arthropoda > Chilopoda > Scolopendromorpha > Scolopendridae > Rhysida > Rhysida immarginata. Next base: position 41,798 of record JAHWFO010084238.1, read on the forward strand.
CTTCTGTTCAAGATTTAAAAACCATATATGACAATGAAAGATGCAAACCTGTGAAATTGGCTCCTGTTCTGTCTAAGAAAGTATCGTTTCCATCCTCCATTGAAAAACAGAATATAAACCATGTTGTAAAACTTTTAGATGAAAAAACCATCACGTCATTGAGTTTTCATAAATCAATTTTACGTCCAAATGCTTCACACACACAAGATTTTCTTGAAATCTTGAGCAAGTGGTGGCGTACTGTGAATGTCAAACATCCCAAGAAAGGAATGATGTTACGGGATATTTACATTGATGCTGTATACCCATCAGGTCAAGAAAATATGCTGTTTTTGAAATCTTTCTGTGAATGGCTAGTCAATTGGGATAATTTGCAAATAACCAATCCTGCAGGAGTTTCACAATCTTCTTTGAAAAGAAAAAGATATGGAAAATTGAGCGTCGAGACACAATTCTCTATCTTGCATACGACAAAAACTTTCATAGAGTTAATTGATTACTTGCTAAATATCATTGGGGCTGCTTATGTTTTACTAGGCCGCTTTCAAACAGACCATCTAGAAGCCTGCTTTGGAAACTATCGGCAAATGAGTAGAGGAAATTATTCAGTTTCTGTGACTCAAGTTCTTGAGTCTGAGAGAAAATTAAAAATTAAATCTCTCCTGAAATTGAAATCATCTTTGAATGGCAACATTGATGTTAAAGATATTTTGGATACATGCTCACCTATTGCTCACAGTGACAGAGCATCTGTGGAAATTAATGAACAAGTTTTTGAAACCATACTGCTTTTTAGTGAATTTATTGAACTGTCTGAGGAAGTTAGTAAAGCAATTATTTACAGAGCTGGTTATGTTGCAATGAAAACAAGTGCAAAACTTAAGTGTACTGTTTGTAGTGACCTGTTAATAGGCATAAAGGAGTTAAATAACATTGTCTATGAGGAAGCAGTGGCATATTTGGTTGCACTGGACTGTGGTGGACTTAAATGGCCAACTCAGTTATACGTGGACATAGGCACGGCAGCATATCAAATCATGGAGACTGTTTTAAGTGAGAAATTTGAAAAAGACTCTTTCCAGAGCATGAATCAAGCATGTGTTTTGAAAGATCTTATAATGGAAAGGATTAGTGAGCCAATTATTGTGACAGATATTTGTCAATGCGGCAATTCACTTGACACTTTAAAGTGACAGAGCGTGCACACTTGGTGCAATATACATTTAAATAATTATTGCAAAAATAAAACTGATACGATTCATAATGTTCCCAATTGTTCCAATCCTGGACCGGGAAAAACACAACATGCAAGAAAACTGTCAACTTTATTTTCGTAGTTAATGTTTGGTCATTCAATGCAATAAATTTATCTTCAGAGAGAGAGAGCAGGATATGTTTTGCTTAAAAGCATCTTCAGCGATAAAACTGTTGATGAATTTGAGCAAATCTTAACGTGTTCTTTCTCTCAGAAAAAAAATCGTTACATGTAATAACCAAAATTTATCCTTTTTTCTATATATGCAAAGTAAAAGAGCAAATATCCTTTTTTGTCTGTATTTATCATTTTATCTTTATCTGAAAAGTTCTTGTATAAAAATGTAAAATAAATTTGCTTTTTTTATATAATGAATTTTATTTTCTGAATCCTTATTATCCATCAAGTTTACATTATAATAATTTTTAATAGAGTTTTTGTGATTTTGGGCTATTTAATTCCTTTAAAATGTTCTTGAATTATTGTATACACCTCTTTTTATAGTTAATATTTTCTACCCTGTTTTAACATAATGCCTAAAATATTTCAAGAAAATTTAACGCTTAACAAATTTTAAAATATACTAAAAACTGAAAACTTTTGCGTTCAATTTAAGTTATTATTTTTTAAGTTAAATATTGGCAGAAAACTTCAGCACAATTTTAAAAAAAATATGTAAACATAAAAATATCGTTTTTTTTTAAACATTGATATGAAAATTAAATCAATAGTAAATGCACAGTAATATTCCTCACTAAATAAAATTTAATTTGATATCTAGCCGTAATTATCGCATCGACAAGATCATCATTCAGAGCAACAACAAAGTCAGCCCTCGGCCGTGACGTCACATTTCTTACATTATGGCCCATTAGTATCAAGATGGCCCTGATTGGGCACTCTTATTTCATAGATTCCTGACCTGAGGAGTGATGGTATTTTGTCTTTCGGGTTGGGGAAAATGTCCTTGGCTTGGTTTGGATTACTATAATAAATAGCAAGATCAAAAGACTTTAAAACTGTGTTGAGACCTCTGATTAGTTGCTTATTAAAAGGTAATGAGATGGTTCTTCCCTTGGTTTTTTTCCATAGTGGTGATATCCTGTATGAATTTTTTGAACTATCTTTTCCTGCGTAGGTCTGTGATAGTGTGTCTGCTGTAACCATTTTTCATTGCAATGTCCTGAATGAGGGAAATTACTTGATTGAAACGTTCTTGGTTAAGTGGGATATTGATGGCAAACCATATAAACGGGATAAGGTAGGGTTTTTGATAGTAAGTGAGGATACTAAATTTGGGGGGATACACAAACCCGGGAACAAATAACGCCCGATAGTTTCGAACATAAACTTACCGACCTATCGTCTTTGAAATTTTTAGTGAATTTTTTAAAAACTCTAAAACTTTCGGATTTTGACAGTTCCATTAAAAAGTTACAGCGCAGAAAAGTTAAAGATGGGGAAATTTTGGTATCTTATGATATAATTTCATTATTTCCAAGCATTCCTATGCCAGAGACAATCGAATTTCTAAACTATATTCTGGGTAAAAATAAGGTTCCACCTAAGGTCCATGAAGAATGTTTGACACTAATTAGATTGTGTAGTGATAACAACATTTTCAGATTTAAGGATAAGGTTTATAGAATGGCTGGAGGCACCCCAATGGGCTCATGCATTAGCCTATTCTAGCCAAGGTTTTTTTTGAAGAGTTTCGAGGGCATCCTCAAAACTTCTAATTTTTACTTCCCAGACAGTTGGTTTAGATATGTCGATGATATATTCACGATATTCGATACCAAAAAATACGATATCAATGCTTTCGTAAATCATTTAAACAGTTTTTTTCCCCACAGTACAGTTTACCTTTGAAGTGGAAAAAGACCATAAACTTCCTTTCTTCGACGTCGCAATCATCAGGAATCTAGATCACCTGGAATTCGAAGTTTATCGGAAACCTTCTAACAGCCTTAATTACATCACCAGCGACTCGAGCCACCCCTGGAACCAGAAGATGTCCACTTTCATTTCCATGTTGGACAGAGCCATCAATATCCCACTTAACCAAGAACGTTTCAATCAAGAAATTTCCCTCATTCAGGACATCACAACGAAGAATGGTTACAGCAGACGCATTATCACAGACCTACTCAGGAAAAGACAGTTCAAAAAATTCGTCCAGGATATCACCACCATGGAAAAAACCAAGAAAAAGAGAAAAACCATCTCATTACCTTTTAATAAGCAACTAATCAGAGGTCTCAACACAGTTTTAAAGTCTTTTGATCTTTCTATTTCTTACAGTAATCCAAACCAAGCCAAGGACATTTTCCCCAACCCGAAAGACAAAATACCGCCACTCCTCAGGTCAGGAATCTATGAAATACAGTGTGCCCAATGCCCTATGGTTTACAAAGGGCAAATGTTGCGAAACATTGAAACCAGATTTAAAACTGGAAGTATGGGAGAAGCAATCAGTCCTCCGTAGCAAAACATTCAATCGACACAGGCCATGATTTTCCTATCAACAATGTACATCTGATAAAATCAATAAATAAAAAAACACCTGCTGGATGCTTTTGAAAGCATTGCTATCCAACAATCGGATAGAAATTCAATATCTAACCTAGATAGGGGCCCAATTAGCGACTCCCCTCTAATTTGATGGTTGAGAAAATGATTTTTCATGTTTTTCTTTTATTGGCTGTTGTTCCTTGTATATACTCAGCTGTTTTCAGACACAGGCAGTTCTCTCAGTTTCCGTGAGGTGCTCCTGGGCTGCTGAATGATGGACGCAATTGCTTTCGAAAAGTACTTCCAGTATCAGGTTGTATATTTTCAATCTATAAACGTTGTGGTGAAAGAGTTTTGTTATTAGTTTTAAGTTTTGCAGAACTTGTAGATGAATCCAGATGGATGAAATGTGAAGAACTTGAAGATTACGGTTGCAGAAGCTGAAGAAAACATGTTGAAAGTAAAAAAAGATATGAATACTCATAGATGAACCTTGGATGGGAGACGTGTAGAGTTACGGCTGTGTAAGCTGAAGAAATGTTTTTGACAGAAGTGTTGAAGAATGATGAACAAATTGAATTTGAAGAAATGGAAGAACGCCTGATGTGCAATTTGAATTATTTTGTTTAAAGTTAAGACTCGTAGTGCTGATAATTTTTAAGATAATGATGGTTGAAGGTTTGATGACGTCCAATTAAGATCAAGCGTTTAAAAAACTGTTTTTGAGAACCATTTTTCTCATCTTCAATTGATTTTTTTTTATTGAAACAAAATACAGAGACAATAACTTAAACAATCCATTATTATACCATTCATGGTAATTCATTGTTTTTAAGTTATTGTCTATGTATTCTGGTCCAATTTAATTTAAGAAAAAAATCAACTGTAGATAAGAGACATTTCTGGAAAACATGTTTTTAAACTCTTAATCTTATTTGGACTTCATCAAACCTTCAACCATCATTATCTTAAAAATTACCAGCACTACGACTCATAACTTTAAACAAGATATTCCAGAATAGAAGAGACGGATCAAAAAGTGACACGATAAAAAGAATTTATTTTGCCTTACGCGTTTCGACTACTGTCATCTTCAGAGGTAGTCTTGGTACAATTTTAACTTCTGCAAACTTGCTTCTTATGTTTAATGTCGTTCGAGGATCTATTAGAATGCTCCGCTGACGTGTTGGCCTCTTATGGAGGAGGAGGGGGCTCTTCTTTTTTCTTCGTCTTCCATCTTTGTAAGAATAAATGAATGACTCTTTTTCCACAACAATGAAAAAATAAATTAAAAAATGCAAAAAATAGAAAAATACAATAGATGAATGGCTCTTCCATCTTTATTAGGAATTCAATAATGCCATCTCTCTCAAACAATGTTTGCCCATTTAGGAGAGCAGCTTTATTGTTGTGGTATCTCCTTCGTTTATCTATTTCTTCTTTCTCCAACCTCCTGTCTCCTGGCTCTTCTGTGTTCTTTGAACCTCTCGTGGAATGACCTGGATGTCAATCCTATGTAAACCGCCTCTCAATCCAGACATTGTAAGTCATATACTCTTGCTTGCTTGAATTCGTAATCCGTTTTTCTTCTGCGTTGGGTTTAGAATTCATATTGCATTGTTGTTTGTGTGGAAAGCTACTCCTATGCCTTCTTTTTGGAACAGGTTTGGTATCCTGTGGACATTTTCCCCAGTGTATGTGAATGTTCTTTCTGTCTTCTGTCTGTGTTCACTTCTTTTGTTCGTTCTTCTCTCATTACTTCCTGTAGGATGGAGTTCATTATTTTACTTGGTTTGCTTCTCATTTCTGTAGGCCTCATCATTTGTGGGGTATGTTAGTGCTCTTCTAAAGCTATGCTTTATTGCTGCCTTCTTATGTGTCTTTGGATGTATCGAATCATGTTGTATGATGCTTGAGGTTGTTGCTTCCTTCCTATATATGCTGAAGTTTAAAGAAAGCATGACTTCAGAAGATCACTAACAAACCACATAAAATGATGAGGCTGCAGAAATGAGAAGCAAACCATATTTGAATTAGCATGGCTAAACCAGTTTCTAGGAAAATAATGAACTCCATTCTGCAGAAAGTAATGAGAGAACAACGAACAAAAGAAATGAACACAGACAGAAGACTGAAAGAATTCACAACATTCACATACACTGGAGAAATGACCACTGGATATCGAACTTGTTCCAAAAAGAAGACATAGGAGTAGCTTTCCACAAAAATAACAATGCAATAAGAATTCTAAACCCAACACAGAAGAAAAAAGGATTAGACAAATTCAAGCAAGCAGGAGTATACGAATTACAATGTCCGTATTGTGAGGTGGTTTATGTAGGATCGACGTCCAGGTCATTCCGCGAGAGGTTCAAAGAACACAGAAGAGCCTGGGTTATGGAGACAGGAGGTCAGCCTATGCGGACCACCTCATAAAGGCCGGACATCGTATGACAGAAATGGAAAAATGTATGCAAATCATATGGAAGGGACACGAAAAAGGAAAATTACTGTTGAAAGAAGAAATAGAAAAACGAAGGAGATACCACAACAATAAAGCTGCTCTCCTAAACGGGCAAACATCATTTGAGAGAGACCGCATTATTAAATTCCTAATAAAGATGGAATATTCATTCATCTAATGTATTTTTTATTTATTTTTTCATTGTTGTGGCAAAAGAGTCATTCATTTATTCTTACAAAGATGGAACCCCTCCCCCCCTCCATAAGAGGTTGACATGTCAGAGGAATGTTCTAATCGGTCCGCGAACAACATTAAACATAAGGAGTACGTTTGCAGAAGTTAAAATTATAGCAAGACTGCCTCTGAAGACGACAGTAGTCGAAACACGTAAGGCAAAATAAATTCTTGTTTACTGGTCACTTTTAATCTCGATTCTAGATTACCCGTGACACAACGAGTAATTCTGTGGACATCATTGAAGATATTCCAAATTGCACATCAGGCTTTTTTCCAGTTCTTCAAATTGAATTCGTTCATCATTTTCAACACTGCTGTCAGCTACATTTCTTCAGCTTACACAACCATAACTCGACCAAGAACTCTAAAAGTTCTAAACACTTCTCCCATCCGCTGTTCATCTACAAGTATTCAAATTTTTTTTTTTCTTTCAACACGTTTTCTCTAGCTTCTGCTGCTCTAATCTTCAACTTCTCATTTCATCCATCTAGCGTTCATCTACAAGTTCTTCAATTCCCTTCAAAACTCCCATCCTTAATCATTGGTTAACTTTTGCTTATTTTTTTATTATTATTTATTATTTTAGCTATTGCATTTATAAGGAGTAATCATTCATTAAAAATAACGTATAATTATGTTTATTCAAATTATGACGATGCCAACAGATCTCTGCCTCTTATGCCTGAACTTAAAGATAAATTGAAAAAAAATGGGTCTGCTATATTAGAGGAGGCATGATTCTCGTTTATTTCCATCTCCATTGTTCAGTTCCTAGTCTTATAGAATCTGCTTTTATAATGGAACTTTCTCTGGATGCTTGAGCAGTAGAAGAAAGATACCTGTTCAGAAAATTAAATGACTCATTAAAATAAAAATATTCAGAGCCACCATTTTTGCTTTTATATTAATAAGAGCTAATGGAAATTGATAATTAGTTTAAATTTCATAGCCCTAATGACTTTGGAGGTTCACTTTGCTAGGTCAAATATCTTTGCAATAGAACTATTATTTGCATTTGACTTCAAGCATAAATTCTAGGCAATTAGTTTCTATTTAATTTCCAATATGATAGGTATCTTCAAACTGTTTTTATGTAATTTAAGAACTTTTAAAACATCAGTATGGTGAGGTGTTTTGTTTTTATTATTTCTTAATATTTTTGTATATCTAAGCCTTGGCAGGGCACTGTTACTTACTTTAGCAAGATTAAATGAGGAGCCTTGATACTTTGACTGGTAAATTAATGAAACTTCGTCTTTTTGCATGTGCACCTGGCATTTATAAAGTGAAAATCTTGGCTTTGTATGTCACTATCAACTATTATATTATAAAAGTAGTGGTTCTCATGCATACATTTCATACATCTAAAATTTGGACCTATTGATGCTATTCTATCGGTCGTTCTCCCATTCGAGTGCTTGAATTTGCAATTTATTTCTGAGGAACGGTTGACAAGAAAAGATAGTTTTGAAATCCATTGTTGGATGTTGAGGAGATTTAATAAAAGTGAGAACACTCATTAAATTGGAGGTCAGCATTTTGAGAAGGATAAGACTTAAAATTTAAATGTTATCATTGATGAATGAGGTTTCTCTATTTTCTATCTGTTTGGCTGTAACGCAGGTTCGCCAATTTTTAAGGTGGTCACGTGAACGTGATAATAGTAAACAACTTTCTAATGACCTTTATTAATTTTCTTTGCTAGATGACTTGGAACTAATTTTAAGGGATTGTGACAGTTTAGTAGAAATGTGAATTCTTATAAATTTTGAATGGATGAGCATTGCACTACTTCCTCTGTTCATTCATTTCAAATGAGGTTTAGTAATTATTTGTATTTTTAATGTGAAGACTGAATGTGATTAAAAATAAAAAGTTAAGGAGTAATATGAATACCATTAAGTTCCTTAATATTTAATATAAAAAAATATTATACATAAAGAATTATTAAATATAAAGAAGGGCTCTTTTACCACAACAAAAGTAATAAAGAATAAAATAAAAATAACGGAAAAATAAACCTGGAAGTGCTTTTCGAGAGCAAAGCTCTCATCATTTGGCAGGAACCAAGGAGAACACGTGGAAAACCCAAAGTGAACTGATTAGAAACCGAAGAAAGCGGTTTATATAGCGAGAGAAATACAAGGCAGACCAATAATAGAAAAGAAATAAAAACAATATTATTGGTTGGCTAATTGAGACCACCACTGAATTAGAGGGGAATCACCAATAGGGCCTAAGTCGGAGTTAATAACGTGTTGTTCTTGGATTTATGGATAGCCATGCTCTCGAAAGCATCTAGCAAGTGTTTTTATTGATAGATTGTAACAGTTTTAAGTTGTCGATGGAAAAATCGTGACCCGTCTCTATTGAATGTTTGGCTATGGCTGATTGACTGCATCTACCGAATCTTCTGTGGTCGAGGTGTTCCTTAAATCTGGTGGATAAACTGCGTTTGGTCTGACCTTTGTAAAGCTTAGCACATTGCGAACAATGGATGATGTAGATGCCTGACTTTTGTATATCTGGTACCTTATCTTTGGGGTTGCCCAGCAAGTTTCGTATTTGGTTGGGGTTGCTGAAAGAAAGAGAAATGTTATATTGTTTGAAAATTGAATTTAAATTTTTAATAAGTAGTTTATTATAAGGAACGGATATGGTTCTATACTTATCTTTGATGGGATGTAGAGTGGTTATGTCTGACAGAAATTTTTTGAACTTCCTCAAAAGATCGTCAATCATTTTTGAGTTGTACCCGTTTTTCTCGGCTATTTTTTTAATCAAATCAATCTCTTGTTTGAATGAAATATTGTTTAATGGAATATTGAGTGCCCTATCCAAAATGAAAATAAAAGCTGAAAATCCAAAATACAAAATACACATTTTCTTATGCTTATGCACTATTTTCTTTAACCACATTTTCAATTTATCTTTTCATGAATGAGGCAAATGGGAAAAAATGTTGTTCTCAACATGATGATTCTGTATATGGTATAGAATTTAAAATAGCTTTTGTTATGCTGTTAAAAGTGGATAATTCCATCTTCTCAAGAATGAAATTGAAATTTTATTATGCATTGAAAGGGTCATTTCTTATGTTGATATATTTAACAAATAACGTTATTTGTTTTAGGGAATGCATTTGGAAAATACCTAACCAGATTTCAAACTGCTAAATTAGAAAAGGTCAGAGTTGCTGATGGAGAAAATAAGACTGCTCATGTAAGTCAGGATAATTTCTCATTAGTTTAGCATTTTTAAAGGAATATGAGTGATTAGCTTCGTATTTGAAGCCTTGAGTATGTCAGCAATTTAACCAGAACATGGGTGTTAAATGTGAAATTTATTGCATTAATTCTTGAAAAATCTATTTCATGGAGCATGGATAGCAAAGAGCACAATGTAGCTATAAAAGCAGTGAAATTCCTATGCAGAACACAAAGCATGGTGGATTTAAAGAGTTGGATAGGACATGGAGGCCCTCTTGAATAGCCTGCTCGATCACCTGACTTAAATCCCCAGGATTTATAGGTCTGGGGACACGTGAAAAGCCATATACAATGAACCAGGACGATTTAAACACGCACCGTCCATTTCCGTAGACATGTTGATATGACCTTTTTTACTTCATTTGCAATCAGGAACCTCTCCCTGCCGATTGTCGGTGTACTTAAAATTCACACTCTATAGTATTAACGGAAACTTTTTTCACTTCCTTTAGCTTTGTGATTATGTGTACATTAATATAGGAAGCAATCTAAGTTTTGTTCCAATAATTTCAGTCCTGCATATACTTATTAGCCATTCTCACCTTTTCAAAAACAAAAAACTCTTCATTAAAAAAATTGCTTAAGGTGGAGTCAAGAGATCCTTTGTATACTGTTACTTGGAATAAGGCTATGAAAGCTTGTGCATTGCATGATGGTTCTGAAGACAATTTTTAAGTATCCTCTGTCTCTCTATCATTATGAACAGAAACGATGAGTGATCATGTTATCTCGCTTCTCGGATTTTGCACTTTTTTTCAAGGATAATTCCCAGATGTTTTTCAAGAGTCCTTGAACATGAAAGCAAAAAGCTTGTTTCCATATTTTGCAACAGAACTTGCTGAGTATTTAAGAATCTACTCTTTGGAGGATTAAATGTATGGTGAAATTTCTTTGAGATGATACACATGGGAAAGTAAAAATAGTTTTAAATGCAGTCACCAAATTGACTAGCTTTAGAGCTTATATAAATGCACATGAATTCTGAGAACCTTCACATCAAAACATTCAAAACAATTTCTTTGATGTAAAGTGAAATTTTGAGCATACATTATAGTGCCCAGTATGAAAGAAAAAGGAAACAGGTGCATGTGTAAATGAATAAAACTCGTTCAACCAATCAGAAACGGACTGGAAACGAGGTATTACTTATACCTGGCTTCAGTTGTAAGTAATGCCTTGATTCCTGTCAGTTTCTGATTGGTTGAACGAGTTTTATTCATTTACACATGCGTCAGTTCCCTTTTTCTTTCGTGCCAGGCACTATAATTAATTGAAATATGACTCGTGCCAACGGATAATGCTCAAGGCAGAAAAGTGGGTCTGCTTTAATTAGAAGAGGCATGATTTTTTTTTTATTTTTGCCTGCATTGTTCAATTCCTGGTTTTATAGAATTTGCTTTTAGAAAGCAACCATATCTATACTCTGTCTCAGCTTCAGTTGAAAGTGACGTCACGTAATGATGTCGTTTACCGGGCATAGTGCCCAACATCGTATCCTTCCACTGTTAGTCTTGTACTATGTTAGACCGTCCGTGTGGCTTCTCCAAAGTAAATTAGTCGAATGGTATCATCCGATATCATTCTTTGAAAATTATGTTTAAAATATTTTAATCCTCGTCGTGGAAACTCTATCGTCTTTCATTTCTGACACATCTCTTTCACATTACTTTCTTCACGTAGAAACAAGACACTGCCATTTTACAATCAAATACTCTCGACTACAGGCCAACTTCAATTTAATTAGTTTTTATTTTTTTTAATTTCATCAAATGGCTTTTCTATCTGCCGATTTTTTATTATATCGAGAAGAAAAATATGAAATAAGATTGCAGAAAGAATTTTGAACTTTTTTTATATAGAAAATTATTCGAACTATTTCTTCATGCGTACGAATTGTAACCGCTTCACTCGTGACGTCACTCTCAACTAAAGCTGAGACAGGGTACAGTGCTCCCTCTATATAACGGGATTCTACATAACACCAAATTTATAATTGCAAGTCCATATAACAAAGTTTTTTTCCGGAAAATAAAAACTGCAGACATGAATGAGTTTGCAATTTTTATTTTCCGGATAAAAAACTTTGTTATATGGACTTGCAATTATGTAGAGTTATAATATTTGGCTTCATGTAGAGTGCAGTTATATAGAGGGAGCACTGTAGATGCATGGTCAGTGGATGGAAGATGCCTGTTCAAAAAATTGAGCCTTAAAGTGAAAAAAATTCAGAGCCACTATTCTTGTTTTTATATAAGAGTTAATGGAAATTGATATTTAGTTTCATTTCATAGCCCTTATGACTTTGGAGATTCACTTTGTTAGATCAGGTATTATTTGTACAAATTCTAGGCAATTAGTTCTCTTTAATTCACAAACAGTTTTAATGTAATTTGAGAACATTTAAAACATCGGGATGGTGAGATGTTTTGCTATTTTTTAATAATTATTTTGTACATCTATCCAATTGTTACTTAACCTTAGCAGGACTATATGAAAAGCTTTGTTACTTTGACTGATAAATTTATGAAACTTAGTCATTTTGCAGGTACACTCTGCATTTATGAAGTGAAATCTTGGAAACACAAAAGAAGCCAAACCGCTTTTCCACAATAGGGGAATTTATTCAGCATGGATACGTATTTTGGATGCTTAGCTGTCTTCTTTTGTGTTTCCATTGACGTTAAATATCCACAGTTAAGGTAACTCCAAACTGATAGAAAATTGTAAAAGAAACTCGTTCATCAATGATAACATTTAAATTTTAAGTCTTTTCCTCCTCAAGATGCTAAACTCCAATTTAAAGAGTGTTTTCACTTTTATTAAATCACCTCAACTTCCAACAATGACAATAAAGATAGAAATTAGTGAGATTCCAAACTTTCTTCAGAAATTAATTTCATTTGCAAACACTCAAATCGGAAAAACTACCAATGCTGTTCAAATGAGGCCCAAATTTTAAATGTCTAAAATGTGTGCACGAAAACCTCTTTAATTTTACAACATCATGATTGATAGCTATATGCAAAGCTGGGATTTTCACTTTGAAATCTTTTTGCAATTTCATTCTACATTTATAAAGTTTCCAGTAAAAGTAACCAGGCTCTTTATATAGTCTTGCTAAATAAGTAACAATGTTTTGTCAAGGTTTCAGTGTACAAAATAATTTTTATAAAATAATACTGTACGAGGGTTACTCCTAAAGAAGTTGGAGCTCTTTTTTTTTATTTTCTAAATACTACGTACGAGAATATTAATTTTTCAATTAAAAAATTTTGGGGGGGGGGGCCCCCCTTAAAAAGTTCAGAAAAAGGGGTTAAAATAGTTTAATTCAGGATTTCTGCTACTTTCTTATAAACTTTCCTCAGGGTAAATAGAAAGTAATTGCGTAGAATTTGTGCTTGAAATCAAATTTATATATTAATTAATTGAAAGATTATCATATTACTTCTTCTCTTATATAAAAGTAAAAATCTTAATTTGATTTCATTTGACAAGATGAACTACTAGTATTAATTTTAATTATTTATGGTGTGATTTGTTTGGGTTAAATTAGGAATGGAATGTGGCATTACTGGTCTCATTTCCATTTTATAGTTTCGTTCCTATTTCTCTTGATAATGCCTTTAGGCAAAACATGTTGAGAAGATACTCCAATTGATTTGATATTAAATTAGTACTACTAAAAACCATCATCTAATTATTTTAATTGCATTTTCCCATTGCAAACGTATCTTTACACATCCCTTTTCTTTCCTTCAGGAACAGAGTGAAAAATAGTCTTACTTTCATATGCATGCCAATTTCACTATTTAGTGCACTAATTGGAAGAAATTCCACAGGAGAAGATTTGTCAACAGGCGACGATTCTATTCTACTACTGCATATGTCTGCACTTGTACACTTGGTGAACTAAAACAATAGAAACAAAGTTCAAGAGGTATTCCTGACCAGAAAAGAAACAACAACAAAAAAAAATCTCATATGATGATGATGTATGTCTGGAAATGGATGGTTTGTCAATAATAGAGCAATTAGTACAGAGCCAATGTTATAAAAGATATTCGAAGTAGCCTCCTTGGGTTGTAATGCAATTGTACATATGTCGCATCAAGGACTGCTGTACCCGCTCAAATGTTTCAGCCTGTACCCAAATAGCAACACAGACTGTATTGATGCACTGTGAAAGTGACACCACATCAGGAACTGGCTCTGCCTGCACAATATCTTTGAGTGCCCCCACAAGTAAAATTTAAGATTGGTGAACTAACAGACCATGCAACAGGACCTTGTTCTATCCATCATCCAGGGAAGATTTTCAAATATCACAAAACATTAATGGTGCTCCGTTGAGCAACATTCATATGATCGGTCATATTGCCCATGGCAATCCTCGAGCAACGCAGGCAGAATTTTCTGCAGGAATTACAGAATATATTTTATCTTTACAAGCAATAATCCCTGTCTAAATATTGCTGCTGATGAGATACTCAACCATTCCATGGGGATTTGCTGTAGCCCACAGATGATGATTGTGTAAGTTGATGCCATCTCCGGCAGAGGTCACCTCTGACTGACATACCAAAATGATGATGGCCTTTGCAAAGACGAGTGACAAAAGCTTTCCCGTGGAGCAAAATCTGTGACACCACGCTGGCAGACTATTACCTGGAGCTTCTACCAGGGCTCCACTCAATATCTCGTAGCACATAATCTCCAGGTCTGCTGTATGATTGGAGAAAGTTTTTCAGTGTATAAGGTCATTGTTAAGTTAATTTTAAGATTTGGGTGGTGCTGTCTGTTTGTGGTATTTTTCTTGGTACATCCCCGTGCTTCTTTGTATGTAAAAGCCATTTCAGTTTTTTCCTGATATGAAGAAAATACCAGTGAAGAAAATATGTAGAAAATACCTCTGCTACATGACAATAACTCAAAAGTAACTCTACCAACAGAAAAAAATAACTGTTATGCAAACAATTATTGCCATCTCTATGAAAACTATACATTTCCAGACATATGTTGATAAGAAATTTATTACTTTTCTTGTGAGGAGTTCCCACCTCAATTTCTCCCTATTTCAGTATTTATACTTTGTAGAGCTGTATGCAAATTCATATTAAATGGAAGATAAATTCAAATGTCAACACTGTATTGGACTCTATTGATTAATCAAATGAGTAAAGAGACAGATTTCTCAATAAATTAGTAATAGTAATCGTGAATTGGTTATTAGTTTATACATTTTTATCAATACACAAATATTATTTTAAATTAAGCTTATGGTCAGTTTGTGTATGAAAGTTAATCAGTTACATTAAATTTGAAAGCATATATTCTTAGTCCCAAAAATATAAAAGAAATAAGAACTAGGCTTTATTAGCACTCAATTAATTCATATATGGCAAATTAAATGTGCTAATTGAGTTTCCAGAAGATTAAAGCACCATAAATATTTCTTAATGTCATATTTACTGACAAAAGCTGAAGTTATTCAATGCTATGGATTTTTTTTTTTTTTTTTTTTTAATTATTCTTGTAAATATATATTTTGGTTTATTAAAGTCCAACACTGCAGTATACCGGGAAACTGAAAGAAAATAATACTGGACCAATATAGGCAATACAGAAGTTTAATGGGAGCTGAAGCATTCTTGTTCATACAACAAAATCAATCAAACTAAATTTAAGGAGTTAAGTATATGAAACTTTGCTAAATCCACCATACTCATCCGACGTTCCCAACAGACTATCACTTTTTTTCCTATGCCTTAGACAGTTTTCAATGGTATAGCATTTAAAATACGTATGCAGATGTTTTTTTATCATAAGAAGTTTTTCCTTCATATGCAGGTAATCGAATGATGTTCAAATTGCTTTCGATGACCTCATCCTCTCACAGAAACAACTTTTTTAAATCTGGAATTGCAAAGCTTCCTGGATGGTTGAAGATGGTTATTTCTGCAGATGGATCTATTTGACAAGTGTTCATAATCAAATAAAAATGGTCATTATTGCTGCTCCTAAACCCAAACTGACATTTAGCATAATAACCTGATACTACTTGCAAGTACACTACTGGTTATAAAAATCGCAACACCCTGATGGAATAGCCCAATCTGCATTAAATTTGGAGCATTTGCATATCATGGGTCAGAAAAGAAACCATTAGATTTTCAGGTCAATACAATGCGTTTTATTGTCACATTAATATCGGGTGAAACCACCGTGGGATGCAATTACAGCCTCTAAACGTCGTGGCATTGAGTCAAACAAGCTCTGAATAAGGGCCTGGGGAATGTCTTGCCATGCTCTGTCTACACGGGTATACAGTCCATCCACAGTTGCTGCTGCAGGAGTCTGACGAGCCAATCGATGAGCAACCCTGTCCCACACATGTTCGATTGGGGACATGTCTGGTGAACGAGCAGGCCAGGGGAACAAGGGCATCTGATGTGCTTGGAAAAAGGCGAGGATATTTCTGGCCACATGCGGTCGGGCATTGTCCTGTTGGAATACAGCGCCTGGAAGGTTCTGCAGGAAGGGGATGACCTCGGGTTGCACAATTTCCCTGATGTACCGGTCACTGTTCAGATTGCCATGGATTCTGATCAGACGGGAACGGCCATGGTAACTGATTGCACCCCACACCATCACCCCTGGCGTTTGTCCTGAATGACGCTGCAGGATGCATTCTGGAAGGTCGCGCTTGCCACGATGTCTTCTGACTCGTATCCTGCCGTCATGGTGCTGCAAGTTAAACCTTGACTCATCCGAAAACACAACTTGTTGCCATTCAGCTTGCCACTGTTGGTGTTGATGGGCCCATTGCAACGGGAGGCGCCGGTGGTTTTGAGTCAAAGGAATCCGCAACAATGGTACTCGTGCCATCAATCCTCTGGAAATCAAATGGCGTCGTACAGTGCTAGCAGACATTGTCCTGCCTACTGTAGCACCCCACTGTTGTGCTAACACTGTGGAAATGACTGTACGATCTGCTACACACATGTGATAGAGGTGTCTGTCATCTTGCGGTGTCGTCGTGCTGGGTCTTCCTGAGCCTGGTCTTCGGTGTGCCCTGTTCTCTTCGTTCCACTGCCTCCATGCACGCATAATTGTCGTTGCATTACGTCCTACACGAGCAGCAATGTCACGATACGACCATCCCGCTTCACGCAGACCAATTATGCGTCCTCTTTCAAAGTCTGTCAGCTGTTGATATGGTACCCTTCGTCGTCGTTAAGGCATGGTGTTCTTTCAAGCAATTACTCTGAAAATCTAATCATTTATATGCAAATATTGCAAATTGCATATGGATTAGACCATTTTATCAGGGTGTTGCGATTTTTATAAACAGTAGTGTAGTTTGCTAATTAATGTAATCTTAATCATAATAAAGTTTTTAGTTTGTTTTGTAATAACGGCTTGCATGTTCTCATCTGATTTCTAAATTTTATTTTTATCTCTGGAAATATACAAACAGCTGCTTTTATCTCTGGTTTATTAATATATTCCTGTCTTTATTTCCCTTAGATTTACACTTTAATGTAAGGATTGCTTTTTTAATACATCTTCTTATATCCCCTCCATGGACATTACCTTGACGTGGTGGAGGGGCTTGAGCGCCTCATAGATGCTAAAGACACCTATGCCAGACAGGCCTTAGCAGAGAGGTGAGACTAAAAATGTCCGATCTCTTCTATGTAGGTGTAACATGCTGCTAAAGTGCACATTCGTGTTTGCTGAACGACTAGAATTTTTGGGTCAGACATCTCCAAAAGATGGAAAGTTTTAATGAGCCCATTCACAGTAATTTTGTGGGATTCACTGTTATTCCTAGTGCATCCCCGTCTTGGTTTCGTCAGTGGTGGATGAGGAGCTTGAGGTTTTCCCTATTAAGGAGGGGGGGGGGGGGAACTAGTGGTACTTAAATAGTAAGGTAAGGTAGGGAATAAGAGATCTTTTGGTATATTTAATTAGATCAAAAAAAGTTTGTTGGTTCATGGTTATGCAGGAGAAGACAATGTTAAATTTATTTCTTCTTTGTCGAATGACAATCTTCTTATAGGGTCTCTTTATTCTAGCCCTTAAGGGTTTTAATGAGGATACACATGAAAGAAATAATGGAAGCATTAGAGACATCAGATGAATCCTGTTTGAGAAATGCAGAGGCCAACCCATCCACTCCTTTATAGTAATGTTCGAGGGAAATAACCTTCCAGATTCATTAAAAGTTATTTAATTTTTTTTCATGCTACACAAAATCAACGTGTAATTTGTGGCTTGTGTGTAAACAGAGACACTGGAAAGAAACCTGTGATGTGACAGTGATATAGAAACTGCTGTATTTTTCTGAATCGCATAATTTCAAAAGTTGAAAAAGAAGACCAAGACGATATTTAAGGCAAATACTCATACATAAAATCCTCAAATTAAACAGCTGAGAAGATGGCCCTACATGCTCCTATCCAAAAATTTTGAAGATGAACAAATCAAAATTGCTAGGAACCATGACTGATGTTGTATCATCAGTAGAAGATTCAAAAATTGAAATTACTTACAAAGCAACTTAGGGTAAATAAAAAAAACAAAAAAACAAAACGAAATTGTTAGTGACCTTACAGTATAAAAAAGAGACAACAGTTTCCAACTAGTTTCGCCATTTATTCCCGGCTTTATCAAGGATAGCACAACGAGAGGCTTGCAGGCAAAGAGATTGCAAAATGGTACAGAGTAAGCAAAGAGATTGGAAAATGGAAATACAAAAGTGTAAACCAATAACAGAAAATACAAGAGGGACATCCAATGAATAAAATGAAAAAAGAGAAAGGCAAACAAATCGCAGACCGAAAAGAAAGCATATCCGGTTGTCACAAGACAAGAAGATTTACAAAAGAGAATGAGAGTAAAAGTATATAAAACATATCTGAAGAACCAAGAAATAAATAAAATAAAATAAAAAAAATTATACAAGGTCGGAAACAGAGTCAAGTATAGCAAACACATCAAAAACCGTTAGGCAATTGAGAAGGAGGCCGGGGGTAGACCTCTTGGCTTTAAATATCTCGATTTTTGACTCAAGACTGTGACCTCACCTCGTCCATCATACATAAATACAACGACCCGTTCAAGTCTGCGACCCTTGATTTAATCGAGATATTTAAAGCCAAGAGGTCTACCCCTGGCCTCCTCCTCAATTGCCTAACTGTTTTTGATGTATATGCTATACTTGACTGTTTTCGACCTTGTATAATTTTCTTTTTTTTCTATTTATTCTTGGTTTTTCAGATGTTTTATGTAATTTTACTCTCATTCTCTTTTGTAAATCCTCTTTTTGTGACAACCAGATATGCTTTCTTTTTGGTCTGTGATTTGTTTGCCTTTCTCTTTTTTCATTTTATTCATTGGATGTCCCTCTTGTATTTTCTGTTATTGGTTTACACTTCTGTATTTCCATTTTCCAGTCTCTTTGCTTACCCTGTACCATGATTCTGTATAAAGGCCTGCAAGCCTCTTGTTGTGTTATCCTTGATAAAGCCGGGAATAAATGGCGAAACTAGTTGGAAACTCTGTTGTTTCTCTGTCATACCGTAAGGTCACTACCAATTTCGTTGATAGGAACAGTATTATGAACCCTTCTCTCACTGAAAAATTAATTGTTCTTATTTCATCTAGAGGAGGCAATCAGGGTGGCGACAGAACCTGGAAATCAGGGAATTGTCAGGGAAATCCATAAAAATTGCCCGAATATCAGGGAAATTAGACTTTTACAGACAGCTGCCGTTTCATGAGAAATATTTCGCGGAAGAATTGATCGAATTGGGACCGCCATTTTTTTTTTTGCCTCTTTTTGCCGCTTCTGCAGTGGTGTATGAGGTGAACCAATGACAGTGAGGCACTCAGGAAAACAGACGTTTTTGGTTGTCACTTCAGAGACATATTCTACTTCATCAAGAAGACAATTGGCGTTTTCGAAAGCTAGATTAACTTCTCCCAAAGATGGCTATTTCCAAACTGCCTGGAACTGACGAAGTTGCTTTCTGTTCTGATGAAATTCACATAAAATTACTGTGTATTTTACATTAATTATACAGTATATGCAGTGTCCAGTTCATTATATAACAAATTACTTCGCTTTTTATTTGAAGTTCTCGTCGCCAACATCTAATACAAAAATAACTTCTCCCAAAGATCGCTACTTCCAAACTGCCTCAAACCAAAGCCTACAAGGTATAGAAAGCTTATGCAGTCAAGTTATGAAAAACGTTAAAACTGAATAAAGTTTACTTGATTTTTCACATTAAGAAATTTGATGTTCTGTTTGATTGTTTTTTTTATTTTTTTATTGTTTTTGTTTGTTTGTTGAAGTGTGAGTGGGGAAGCTTTCCCTATCAATGTAGGCTGTAAACTTTTAAACTTCCAAAGTTGCATTTTGTCCTGACGAAATTACCATGTAAGATTACACTATATATTAATTCACTTTTTATTTGAATTATAATATACAAGGTGATTATAATTAAAGTCCCTTTGTAAAAATGCTATAAAAAAACAACCATGAGTCCGAATGACTTCAAATTTGGACTGAGCATTCTTGAAGAAGGGGCATTTGATATGGATAAGAAAAAAAATAGTTCCAAAATTTATCACTAGATGGCGCTGTAAGCGGCATATTATGCCTAGGAGGATTTGTACTATGCAAATTGAAAGATACGCATGCGCATGAGACATTGCATGTGTTATAAAAACGCAGGCCTCATGGCGTTCTCGTCATATTTGTATCTCAGCAGCTTGCCATGGGTCTGTCAATGAAGGATCGCGCTCTGCTTGTGAAGCTCTTTTATAATAAAAAAAAAATCATGTTTAACTTGTTTTAGTGTCAATTGCATTCCTTGACCAACTTTAATGTAAAAACATCATGCCATAAACAACTCATGCCAAAGCCGTCGTATTTCAATTCAAAATGTCACTTCTAGCTGAATCCGCTTCCGTTATGCCGCTTACAGCGCCATCTAGTGATAAATTTTGGAACTATTTTTTTCTTATCCCATATCAAATGCCCCTTCTTCAAGAATGCTCAGTCCAAATTTGAAGTCATTCGGACTCATGGTTGTTTTTTTATAGCATTTTTACAAAGGGACTTTAATTATAATCACCTTGTATATTAACGGTAATTATAAGGTATATACAATAATTTAAATTGGAAATATCAAACTTTACATTCAAGTAACTATTATATCATGTTAATGATGAAGGATACGTAACTTAGCTTAATTTTTCTGGATAATCAGGGAATTTTTCAAGATATTTTCTGGAAATCAGGGAAATGTCAGGAAATTTTTTTTTTCTAATTCTGTCGCCACCATGGCAATGTTCTTCAGTTGAATCTTTTATGGGCCATAGTCAAAGGGTGTACTGAAATAGAGCCATGTGCACATTATCCTGTAAGTTGCATTTTACCTATAGAAATATTTTCTTTTGTAAAAGAAATTAAATACTCTGTGGTTGAACTGTGAGGCCTGTTTGAGTCTAATAGATGTTGTAAGAAGAAGGCAAGGAAATTCTGTCCAAGAAAAAAGATATGTTTGCTGTTTCAACCAGTCTGTAACTGTTTCCTGCTTCCTCAATTCATTTTCCCTCAAAGAATTTCTTCTACGACCCAAAGAGATGAAATCACAAGGGGGCAAATCATGGCTGAAAAGAGGATGTTAAAGAACCTGACATTTCTTCTTGAGTTATGCACATACAACAACTTTTGCATAGAGATCGATTGCTCCTGAAGACAGCATACAGAGTCGCTTTGTTTTTGATGACCATTTTTTTTCATGGATATAATTTCTTATTGGTTGTTGGAATTTCCTTTTTTACTGCGTTGGATTAATTGCTATTGTTAATGTTTGTTTGTTTTAGAAATTCAAAAAAGACATTAAAATTGGAAAAGGTTGCATATGTGAGTTAGTGTTGAAATGCTAGAGGATGAAAAAGAAGGAAGATGTTAAACCATCCCCACTGCTACAAAGGAAAAAGGCAATGCTTCTTATGTAAGTCAGAATTATTTCTAATTAGCAAATAACTGGTTTAAAAGCAGAATGGAGAATGAAGTATCAAACATTTTTTCTCTTTTACATTTAGAAAAAAAAAAATCTCTTAAATCCAAAAACAAATACTAGTTTATTCACATTTAAGAGTGAAATCAGGAATGAAACAGTCTTGCTCGAATACTTTCACTGAACGTTATTGAATTCTTTTTTAACGAAACTAAGATTAATTTTTAGCATTTACTATAGACAAGTTTCACAGTATCTTTGACACATGCGCCAAAGAAATAGCACCGCGTTGTGAGAGCATGGAAAAACGCCCAAGGAGATAGAAACCACGTTCTTCCCACATGGAGAACATGTATGCAAAGAAAGTTATAATGAATAAAAAACTTTGCTATGGGGAATCAATCTTCTAATCTTCTAATCTTGGACGATATCATCTTATATAAAGTTGTCCAACAACATAAGGCAACGAAATCAAATAAAATTATCAAGTAATCTCTTAGACGAAGGGTACATGCAAGATGTTAAAATATGCATCTTGAAGGAAAGAAGTTTGCTCTAAAATTAGAGTTAGGCGTTCTCAATAAGGTGGTTACTCTCTTGTGTGCATCTTGTTCAGCTAGGGTGCATATTGGGAATACCCTGATGGGCAAGTTAAATGCTATTTAAAATGTACAACCTCTGAAGCCCAATAAAAAAATGCTTTAATGTTCAAGCGAGTTGTTAGTACGATGAAATAAAACCTAGCCAAATGCATATTAATTGTGTGAATATTTAGAATATATTTTTTGTTGTTGTTGATAAAGGTTAATATATCTGAGTGCTTATGGAAGTGCTATTTGCAGGTTAAGTACAAATTGTCATCATATAGATGCAGTCTTAGAATTGCATTATAAAGCAGCATAACTGACTGAAATCCCTGATCAGAGCTATACTCGTGTTTTTTTTTTAAATGTATTATTGACTTATCAGTCTCTTAGGGATCCAATCAAATAACGATAAGACTGCTCTAGTTTTCAAATATTTTTTGTGGAAATGCAAAAGCTGGCAAAAATCACGGTCTTTTTAACATGAGCAGAGTAAACAACGCTCTCCTCTGTCACTTAAACTTTGGCTCACCATCTTTCTTAATTTAAGCTATCCACTGTTTCCTAAGTTCGTCTGATTTGGGACAAGGTGCCAAGTGATTCTAGGAGTAATTTTTTCCTATATAAAGGCATCCTGAAAGACTATAAGACACGTTATCATGGATGGTAACCGCAAAAGTGAACAGCGAGAAAGGAGCTGGTGACCGGAGATCTCCTTCAAACATTAGCATCAGATGACGATGCTAATCGCTGAAACTTGTCTATTGTTCTGTTAATTAGAATTCTACGGTGTAATGTAGCTATGTTTTTTATTGTTCTCTCTTTAAATAGTTACTGAAACATCTTTTATTGTTGGGAAGATTTTTACCTAAAAGCATTGTTCTCTTCCAAAAAGTAAGATGAAATAAGTCTAAGTAAGATGAAAGTAAGATGGTAAGTAGTCTATTACCATTAGAAGAAATTTTCACTTATTAAAAATTTGGATTGGCCTGACTTAAAAATAGAGTAAAATTTCATGCATGCAATTTAAAGATATATAAAGAAAAATCACAATGTAAGTCACAATGCATCCTTTGAATTTTTATTGTATTATTGTGTACCTTTTATTTTTTTACTATCAGAATTTGTGCATTCAATGGTGAATGCTAATGAAAATCTACAGAGGGTTGTTTCATGTTCATCATGATGAGAGTACACTTATTGTAGGTCTACTGGAATCCATTTCTCCTCCGCCTACTATGCTCTGTGATGCCCCTTTCTTCTAGCAATTGCTCAACATGTAAGTTTACTATAAGAATCTCCTATGGAGAACTAGCGAGGTAGATTCTGTTTCGTTCCTCTTGACAGGCTTTTCATAATCCAGAAAGTGTTCTCAGACATCTTACATGAAAAACTCTTTTAAGGCAACCGAATCCAGAAAAATGCGTGTGAGAGGCATTGGGTGACTGGACAGATGTCTGAGGACAGAAATCTTAATCCCAGTTTTCTGTTCCAGTACTAGAAAGTCGATTTGTACATGTCCTTTGCCCAGGATGATATAATCATGTTATTGAGATATGCGATTTCCAGTCATTTTCCTGATAACAGGCAGCATTTATCTTTGCTTTATATTCTACCTTTTTGATAGTCAGATGTCCACAGTAGCTGTACCAAAACACATCCATTCAGATCGAATTTTTGTTGATAAAAATTGCCTGTGTCTAGCCATCTCTCGATAAATAAAACCAAGCCTCATCCAAGGAGACTGTCTTGCCAACATAGCGTAACTTGGACCTTACGATGGCATTCTAATTTCAAATCTTGGTGAAAAATATTGTTTATCGATGGGATAGAGGTTTCAATCTTTCTTTCAATGTCTTGTTGTCAGATTTTCTGTAAGGATTAGCCTCTTCACCGTTTGAATGTTAGCCTTAGTATAAGAAGAACACTTGTATGCTTTTTGTCCAACAATTCTGCATTTGGATCTATTTGTTGTCTGCATTTGATAACTTTTGTTTAACCATTCTTGGAAATATTTATTCTTATGAAATAAGAGTAACTAACCTTCCCAGAAAGATTAAATTTTGGCAGCAAACTTGAAAATGAAGAATGGAGTGATATGTTCGATAGTTACCGAACTATTGTGTAAAAGTTCATGAGCCTTATCCATTTCAAATCATGCTATTAAATTTTAACAGTCGTTACCATAAACCTGACACATCCTCTGTACTTAAGATAGTGAAAGCAGAAGATGGAATCACCCAGTTGAAGTTGGTCTCAGAGATGATTCAAAAATTGAACTGTAGTATGCTAAGTGTCAAAGAAGCAGAAGTACAATATTGTAGAATATTCTTTAATAGGACCACCAAAAATGTGAAATAAGTATCTAAGAAGGCAGACTTTGATGAAAGATTTTCTTATATAAAGTATTTTAATATGCTCATTAAAAATCAGCCAGTTTAAACTAATGTTACCTTAATTAATTTTAGCATTCTTCAAAAAAATTTTTTTCTGTTAAAGAAATTTATTTTCCTTGCAACTTTCGTATGACGGGATTAGACCGTAAATATAGATAAAAACTTACTTGGTCTTTAGATTTGATCTGAATCATTTATTTTTCTTTTATTACATTGTTAAAGATTAACAGACTATTTATACTGTCGATTTTGTTCATCGATAGGTTTCTGTGTACGAGAATAGGATTAAAAGCAGCGTTTCGTTTGTAAAGAATACATGATAATGGTTCTGTGTGTTGGTAAGATGTTATATTCACTTTTATTTATTATGCGATATTAATTTTTTATTTAAAATGAAAACTCATTTGAAGATATATATATTTGTGGAATGCTAATAATAAAAGTTGGTATCATTGAAAGTTTTCTTGAGATTCATGACTTATAAAAAAAAGTTTTAAAATGAAAACAATAATAAATAAAATAGTGGAGA
>JAHWFO010084240.1:0-10148 GCA_023313115.1 Rhysida immarginata
CAGTATCCTTTTTTGTGAATTAAGTAATTCTTTACACTCTGAAGAGTATGGCATTTTACAAATACAATAAAAATTTTAAAATTTCATGATTTTATCAATTGCCTTATAATTGTAATGGTCAGTATCCTTTTTTTGTGAATTAAGTAATTCTTTACACTCTGAACATTGTGGCATTTTGTCAATACTTAGAACAATTTATACTTGAAGGCATCTAATTAGTCTAGAAACTTCAGGCTGTTTCACAATGTCTGCACATTCACTGGAAACAGGAATCTTGAATAGTGCCTGTTCCAAAATTACCCAAGCACGGGCACTCTGTATCGGGTACCTACTGAAAAGTGCATGATTAAATTTAAATGCTATCTCCTCAGCTCTAATTGGACTTTCCAGAAGTAATGGTGTCCTGTCCAGAACAAAATAGCTCGACTCTACTGTTTGAATGTCTGGTCCAATTATCATTGGGAAACCTCTGGCACGATTCTTTTCTTCCAAAAATTGTATGGTCTTTTCAAAATCACTGATTACCTACCCAGAGAAGAGATATATAAAGACATATAAAGACTGAACACAAAGTAAGTGCATATTGTAAAGATATATATATCTTCAAGTGAAGAAGAAAGCCTTCTTTCATGTCAGCTCTGCTTGCCTTCCATGCTTTGCCTTTAGGTACTTTTATGGGTACTGACGGTAGAAGAGCAATTAGGGCATGAATTCAATTTTTTTTCTTTCCAGATTCTATAAAGCTACCCTTAATTATATTTCCACATGGTTTCCAAGTTTATTTAACCACTGGTCATAGCTCTCAATGAACTTCTGCATGCCCACTTCATAGAAGTCTGCCGCTGGTGAGGAATGCCACGCAATTTTCATTTCTCCATCGTCGCCGAAACGCAGGTGGCCGGTAATCTCCTTTAGATATCGGAACATGTGGTAGCCACTGGACGGAGGTCCGGACTGTAAGGCGGGTGGTCAAATTATTCCCAAGTAATCAGACCTAATGGTTGGGAACAACTTGACCACCCTCCTTACAGTCCGAACCTCAAGTCCCAGTGACTGCCACTTGTTTCGCTTCTAAAGGAGATCATCTGCCATTTGCGTTTCAGCGACAATGGAGAAATGAAAACTGCGTGGTTTTCCTTACCAGTAGCAGACTTTTATATAGGGGTCATGCAGAAGTTTAATGAGAGCTATGAACAGTGTTTAAATAAACTTGGAAATATAATTAAGGGTAGCCTATATAGAATCTGGAAAGAACAAAATTTTGAAAATGTACATAGTAGTTTTGTTTTTATTACAAAACGGAACTTACTTTCTGAATACACCTATTATTACAATACAAATATCAAACATGAACATGATAAAAAATACCTATATTGTGAATTCTATTTTTTGAAGCTTCTTGCTTTATTTTCTCTGAAAAGTCAAGCCAGTGTGTGGTCATCCGTTTTGAAGCATTGGGATAAATATTGTCAAAATCCTGTTCAATCTATTAAAGAAATGATTAGTTGAGAGTAGAACAAAATATTACTGAAAACTCTGGAAACTTACCAACGTATAACCAAGGGGTTGTTTTAACACAGGGTAGTCTAAAATATATTGATATGTGACTTCATATTCTGTGTTATTCAAAAGAGAGTTGATCCTCACAGCATACGTTTTTTGCCAATATTCCTTCACTAATTCCCATGGCTCTAATTTATTTTTTAAAAAGTTTAAAAGATCATCAATGTTTCCTTGATCTGTAAAAATATTTCACAAAGAAAAAAGAATTGTAAATAAATGTGGGGAGAGAAAAAAAGAACTGTGAAGAAAAAAATTGTACTTTAATGTACGAGGGTTGTACCAAAAGTAAGGTTCCCATATTTTTTACAAGTAGAAAACATTGTTTATTGTTATTAATTTATACATCGTTGAAAAGCTTACACTGTTGTCTATTTTTCAACATAGTCTCCATTTTTTTCGACACACTTTTGAAGACGGTGCTCCAGCTTTTGTATTCAACAAAATATTCGTACAGAGTGTTGCAAAAATATACAGAACAGTACTGCTGAGTAGCCTATCCTCTCGCTTCAGGGGCCGCTTCATAAAATGATAAATGGGAAATTTTATTTTGTTAACCCATTTACGCCGAAATTGGTAAAAATGGAAATTGAGATTTCATATCTTAAATTTATATTCTGTAGCATGTAAAGACATAAAAAATAATTTACAAAGACATAAAAAATACATTTATAGACGACAGCATATAATTTTAAATAAGATCTAAGTTTGGAATCGCTAGGCAACGGGCCAAGAACTGACATCACTACTTAGTTTTCTTGTTAAGTGGATTAAAAATAAATAATAAAAATTAAAATTAATTATTAATTTTTATTTTTATTTTTAAATTATCATGGAGCATGTTTAATTTTAAGTATCATGAAATTATTGCTATTTATTGGACTTCATTTTCATTTCATCATAATTTTTATTGTGAACTTTTCGAACCTTAATTTCAAAATTCAATTTCTTTAAGACCTTCAAAATTCAAAATTTTTAATCGTTATCATTTCATATAACGAAAAACGGAAAAATTCCGTTCCTATGAGGCGTGAAAAATATTGCCAGGAGAGTGAACTTGAGATTACCTGGACTGTTAGAAGCTTTGTTATTTAGTATTCTTTTAAATTTTATTATTATTATTGAAAAAGCACTCTCCAGGAGTAAAGTCCAGGGTCTTATTAGTTTTAAGTCCCTTTTTAATTCTTGTAATTTTTTTATGTCTTTGTAAATTATTTTTATGTCTTTACATTCTACAGAATATAAATTTAAGATGTAAAGTCTCAATTTCCATTTTCACCTATTTCGGCGTAAATGGGTTAACAAAATAAAACTTCCCAATCATCATTTTATGAAGCGGCCCCTGAAGCGAGAGGATAGGCTATCCAGCAGCACTGTCCTATATATTTTTGCAACACCCTGCATGTACCATCGTTAGTATCCTCTACATAAGGGCGATTCGTCGCAATGTTTTGTCTTTTTGATGAAGTAGAGGGATGAATGTTCCTAAGACCACATTGGCGGAGATCTCTAGCCAGATTAGTCAGCCGATTGTACAATTTACCCTTGGCTAAGACTGTATGTGAAGGCTCTCCCCACGTGTAGGCTGAAATGTAGTAAGTTTTCCTAAAAACATCCACAAAATGTTAATAAAGCATTCAACAGACAATGTACAATTAAGGCCAGAGATTCATAAAAGGATTAACGCACTTCATCCTCAGATGGAAATGCCTCTTTTATTAAACTTGCCAGTTCTTGCAGTCTTTGTGTTGAAACACTGAAATAAAAAAGAGCGTGTTAAGAAACTGAACATTTCAGGATTTTTGAAATCACGAAGGAGTAAAAAAATTAAACAAACATGTTATTTGTATCTGCTCCAAACTCAGCATTAATGACAATATTTGCAAGCTTGTCTCTTTCCTTCTTGCTTAAACCTTGGCTGGAATATTGCTTCAAAATTATTTTCCCCTCACAACTTTTCTGGAGCAGTTCAGTGATGTACTACAATGAAATAAAGCAAAGTAGAACCATGACATAAGGCGGAATCTATAGAGTAAATAAATTAACTCTTATCAGTTTAATGTAATTAATTTGAAAAAAGACTCATGCACTCTCTATACATTTCAAATTTCTCCAGTAAAACATTGCATTTTTAATGTCTGCATTCTAATGAAAATATTATTTCTAATCTCTTTGGTGCACATTCCTATTCTAAGTTTTAAAGGGCATGTTTTATAATATTTGTAGCACTGTGATGGGATTACAGTGTAGCATGAATATTTGATCATTGTCAGTGCCATAATTCACTAATTTCAAATATGTTTATCATTTAGAGGTATAATAAGAAGTTCACACTCTTCTACTTACATTAGAAGCAATTATTTTATCATCAAGGCGAAATATTTTTGGTGGAGGTGCTGTGCTTTCTTCAGCTATTGCCATATCAAGATCTGCGCAATTGTCTATAAGTGGGTCTTCATAGTTTTCTTCTGCCAGCACTATAGGTGATGAAACTTCATTAACAGCCATCAGTTCCTGTTGAAATATGCATAATACACTTTTGTAGTAGGGAATTTGTGGCATCCAATTATGTGCCTCTTCAACACCATGACAAAATGCGGTCATGAAAACTCACCTTACTTTTCTTCTCATTGAAAAGTTTAAAATTGCGCAAAAACTTATTTTGTGGGCCTATTTTTGGAAATAGAGTCTTTACCTGGTCATCTGTTAAATTAACAAATGCCTCCAAGTCAATTTATTGATCTACAGACAAAAACAAAATAGTTCTTTATGACTCAAAAGAAAATCTGCTCTTTATGAAGAATACACAATATAAAAAGATACTTGCAATGTAAGTTTATTCACATGAAAAAATTCACTCAATTGAAAGTGACCTTCATGTAAATGGATAACTGTGCATTAATTGTATTCAACTTTCAGTTGTATTTTAAGATTTTTTTTAGCTTACTGTACAACAAGTACTTGATGCTGGTGAAAAAAAGAGAGACACTTTAAAAAAGAAAAGCAATATTTTCCAAGGTTCTCATGCTGGTAGAATGGAATGTTTTTATATACGTTCCATTTATCCACCGTTAGAATGGAATTAATATTAAAAAGTGGCCTCGGTTTCCAATATTATTGTTGGGTCTGTGTTTTAAAATGAGACATTTTCTGTGGAAAATCTGTCATATTTGTATTTTTTAAAAGATTATTTCAAAGAATTCTTAAAACAATGCAATACCTGACCCAGGAAAAGGAATATTTTTACAGTGAGATACTTTTATGCGAGTTACGCTCAAAAGTTACTATGCAGTAATGCATAGAAATCACCACTGAAATTCAGCAAATCTTAAAAATGCAAATGATAACCCTAAATCACTGCATGAGATATCATTCAGAGAATGTCTGAAGATTAAACAACATTTTGAAAAGTTAAAATACAAAGTTACAAAATTAAAATATTAATATTTCAGGGGTAGTTCTAAAAAAATTAAAAAATTACTAAAATCTTACTGGTTTTTCAGTGAGGTATGCTTCTGTTATTTTAAGAAACCATTATCAGGCAAGCTCGCAATAAATAGACAATTGATTAAAAACATTCAAAAATTCCGAGTTATTGCAAATTAAACTGTTGTTTCAAGATGAATGTTCAATTCAAGTGTCTAAAAAAGTTTTTTAAAAAGTTAAGACTCCAAAAGCCAACCTTTTAACAGCCTATAAATACTTGTTTACTTGTACCGCATGGTCACCTATAGTCTACGATGCTTTTGTAAACAATATATGAGTTCTTTATTCAAAAAAACACTTACCTTCAAACGTTTTTATATAGTTCGCCAAACCCCAATCGTGTAGTAATCTAGATACTTCAGCATCCATCTTGCTGGAGGACTTTTTTACAAATAGAAGAACCTGGCGTTTGTAACACTTCCAAAAACTCTCGAGCGCTCAGTTTTAATGAAGCGTTATCAGTAAACAAAAACAAACGTCCGTTTCTGAAAACCATGAAAAGAGAGCGCAGTATTTGCAGGGCACTATAGTAATTGAAAAGACCGAACTTTATAGCGATGTTTATAACATAGATGAATAACTCCGGAAACAATAGGGATAGATTTATCAAATTTACTGAATGATTTCTATTGTTGCTTTTGGCATTTCTCAATTTCACGATGGCGCTCTTTAACCTCCCTTTTGTTACCAAAAAAGATAAACAAATTGTAGTGCAAACAAAATAAAAATAATATACATAATGTATTAATTATTTTTTTGGGCGTAGAATCTTTTATTTTAAAAGGATGTTAAATAGTGAATAAATAGAAACCTAAATTTGGTTAATGAAATGAATGCTTATTCAATTCGTTTTTAACTTCACTGATCAGTCACCTGACCATCTTAGTTTAAGCAACAATGCAACCTTCATTGTTGGAAACAATAAGAGAGGGAGGTTAAACAGCGCCATGGCAAAATTAAGAAATGCCAAAAGCAACAATGGAAATTATTCAGTAAAACAGGTCTGTAATAATAAAGGATGTCATGCTTCTGTATAATTACACAAATTTAATAATAGTGAGAACGTGAATAGCGGTGCATTGTTCCAGTCGGGCCAAAAAAAAAATCCTGAAATTTCTTCCAATGGTTTCCAGCAGATTCTAATCGCCATGCAAAATGGATAAATGCCGTGGATAGAAAAGATTGGAAGCCAACCGAATATTCTTACTATGTGGACAGCTATTTGTTAATGTAATTATTTTAACATAACTAGGGCGGACTGCGACTCGCGAATCGCTTTCTTGACCAATAATTTAGAGCGAACCGTTATTGATTGTTAAGAAAATGACTAACTAAATTCTTTAAATTGATATTAATTTTTATTGTTGAAACAATTTCATTTTAAACTGCGTAATTTGGCAAGTTCTTCACGCCTAACCTTCCACGATGCATGGTTGTTGATATTAATCAACCGCGGCTTTGCAAATGCTGGTTCGATCAATAAACCGTTGATGGTCTTCACTCGTGAAAATGCCACGTACGATAAGCCAAGTCCAAATTCTGAATCACCAATGTCTATGACTGCTTTATCAACAGTGATTCCTTGTGCTTTGTGTCTGGTGATTGCATAGGCTAACTTAAGCGGAAATTGCTGATACTCCTCCTTTTTTGAAGCCAACGGCGATCGGTAAAATGGGAACTGCTACATTGGTTAATGTTGGTCCAGTATAGGTTGCGAATTTGACGAGAATGCACATCGGCAGTTCATTCAAGTGGTTGCGAGTTTCAGTTGGCGAGTAGACAATGTCGGCAACCACACCAAAAAGATATTGTGATTATGCTGTGATTACAGCACTTAGAATTACAATAAATACCTCAAAATGTAGATTCAATATTCAAGAATGCAATGAAATCGAAAAAATATCGTTAAAAGTTCTAAGAACTTCGAAATTTGGCCTTAAAAATCGAATGTGCAGAGCAAAATTTGCGAAGGGCTTCGCCGTATTTTGTATGTCAAAAATTCTATTTGCACGCGCAATGTTTGTTTACGTTTTTCTCAATGCATTCCTATGGGAACAATTGAAGGGTGATTATTCCTCGATGGTAGGTCGGATTTGAAAAATTTTTTTTTCTTGACCATCACCATGGTCATGCGCATGCACGTGCACGTGCAAATTTTCATTGTTGTGACTATTACGTGTCAAAAGTTTTATGCGGTCATCGAATTACACTTGTAGACTGTTAACAGAGCTTCGCTTATGCTTCGCTCTAAAAAAACAGGTGATAAAAGTTCTAAGAACTCGATAAAATGGTCTCAAAAATCGATGGTGCAGAAAAAAATTTGCGAAGGGCTTCGCCATATTTTCTATGTTGAAAAATCTATTAGCGCGTGCAATTGTTTGTTTACATTTTTTTCAATGCATTTCAATGGGAACAGCTAAATGGTGATTATTCCTCGATGGCAGAACCGATTTTTAAAATTTTTATTTAGTGACCATCAGGATGGTCATGTCCAGCTGTGTGCAAAATTTCATTTGTCTATGTTCTCTGGTTCAAAAGTTTTATGCGCACAAAGAATTTTGATTTTCGCCTGATAACAGAGCTTCGCTCTAAATATTTGCAATAATAAGTTCGTTAAATAAAATATAAACACCTGACGATTGTTTCGATTTTTCATCATTGTCAAGGGTCAAATGATGTTTTAAATTTTTAGTTTATATTCAATAACTAATTGTGATGATGTAAAGCTATTGTTAAAGTTACATTGTTTGGAAATTTATTTTAAGATGTCTTTAAGTTGTTGTAATACGGTGCCAGATTCTAAGTCTGTTTGAGTATTTAACATGCATGATTTATTTTCAAACCAGCAATTAACAGCTGTGACAATAGTGGAATTTACAAATAACCTGCAACAAATGTGACAAATTTTTACATACAAAGAATGGGTAGACAATTTAACGTAGAGAGAACATATTAATTCCATAAAATATACAGATAACAATCAAAATTTGCTAATCATATCATTCACACAGTTCATAACTTTATCAAAATTAATGAAACAATGGAAATTCTAATCAAATCTAAGGACAATAAGCTCTGAAAAATCGTATAGTTTTATAACGAATGCCTAACAGTGGCAAAAAGTTTTCCTTGACCTGTTGGTACAGTAATTACAAGAAAGGGACTTGCTAAGTTCTCAACAAGCACACATTCATATTCATTATTTTTTATCACCTCATATGCGTAAAGTGTATCATCAAAGCCGATTGATCTCAGAATCTAGCAAATTAAAAGTGGTTGTTGTGCCTGATTTATAAGGGAAAACTGCACTATACCAAAAATTGGTTGGGGACAATCCTCTTCAGTAAATTTCATTAATACACAGGAGTGCTTTTTATATGTTTGCCCATTCACTTTTCTCCAAGACAATTTTATGCAAGGGGAGTTCTCAAACTGTGAGGGCACAGACTCCTTAAACAAATCAAAGAAATCACAGTCAGAGATCTCGTGCAATTCCTCAGCTGGACCGTAATCAGTATTTGGGAGAAGGCCTGTTCTGCTCATTAAACAAAAACATAGGTTCAGTGATTCTTTCAAGCACAATGTGAGTGATATTCACTCTTGATAATGCAGCACAAGCCTCTTTCTTTTTCAACCTGTGCTTCGATTCATATTTGCTGCTACTCAGATTGATAATAGGCCCAGATTGTTCCAATACTGTTCCGTAATGAATAAAATTGTGTAACTTGGGCCGTACCGATTCATTTGGGAACAACTCTAGAAACATCGAGATAAATTCCTCAACCACTGTTCGTAAGAGATTTGCACAACCTTTTTGCAATTTTCGGGAAAGGCACAAGTCAATGATTTTTCTTAAATGAATGTACAGAGCCCACACCATATCATGCGGCACTAAATCATATACAAGCATAGAAAATATTAAAACAAAATTTTGCATCTCACTTCCAGACATTGACAAATGCTTACTCTTTACTTCTTTCTCAGATACGAGTGGTGGCCTATTGCTTATTCCATTGTGTAGGTAATCAAACGATTTTAATCTACCATTTAAAAGATCCAAAGATAATCTTCGATTTGCTGGTTTTAGATCATAACAATAATAATGAAGCACAAGAGCCATAATTACTTTAAAAACACCTTCTGGGCCATCATGGAGGAAACACACAGAGTAATTTTCAGAAGATTTAAAGTATTTAACATTATCCCACACAGATTGTTCTTTAATGCCAGTGTGCCTTGTGTCATTCTGGAGTAGGTCTTTTTGATAACTCTCTGATCTCAAATTTTTTTCCCTGAAAGTTAATTGAGTCTCCCCTTTAGAAAGACTACAGAGCCGACAGTAATATGATGCATTAAAACTTTCCACAAAACCAAGGATTGAATTCAATCCCAAATTATCCCCAAGTATAAGTCCTAAAGAGAAGAAAAGTTTCTGACTGACACATTCAGTTTGAATGTCAATGCCTTCAGTTGCAAGGTAATTGAGCTCATCAATAAAAATGTGAAATATTCGATGATTTCTAAATTCACATCTGTCATGAGAATGAAACAATCCACCAAGAAATATGTTTTCAATTATCGAGTTAAATTCTGGAGGTAAGGAAGGAATTGAGTAATAAACGGCACCAAGTTTCTGAATTCCTTTGTGACTGCCAAGTGGTTCATTAATTTCAAAATCATCAAAAAAAACAAACAAAGGAAGAACTATTTTGCCTTGAAAGTATTTAATTTTCATTTGCCATAAATTACCTTGCACAAAATTAGTAATGATATCTTTATTCTGGACAAGGTGAAGATAGTAATTGTAAACTTTAGCAAATACATCTGGTAAGCTAAAAATTTTAGTCAGTACTTCTCTTATGGGCATAAATTGTGCTGTCACCTGTACAGTTTTTTTTAACAATTTTACCTTGCAAATAAATGTTATCTATTCTGTCACCAACCACATACCTTTTAGACTGAATGAAAAAACATGCTTTCTGGAAAGCCTGAAGCCTCCGATACTCAGTAGAAAAAGCTTTAAAAGGATACTCCACAATGTCAAATTTGGAGAATATTTGTCGTTTTAATGCATCATCTAACCCATTTTCATCCATTAAAAT
>JAHWFO010084245.1:0-34345 GCA_023313115.1 Rhysida immarginata
GGTGGTTTCTGTACCGAACGCCTGTAGCACGCGGGAATATCCTTTTCGTCTTTGGTCCGGAGTGTACGGCGTCCATTATTTCCGTAAACAATCGTAAAGGTTGATTCATCGGACCACAATATGTTCTTCCAGCGTGCTTGGGACCAATTGCGATGGGCTCGAGCCCATATCAGACGGCGACGTTGCTGTCGTTTGTTGATGTATGGCTTCCGTTGTGCACAGTATAACTTAAGTTTGCATTTGTGGATGCACCGGCGTACAGTATTCAACGGTAACGGCTTCCCGAAGAAATCGCAGGCCCACGTGGCTATGTCCGTAATCGCAGCATTCCTATGCGTGACGCAGTGATGTCGGAGGATCCGAAGAGCTCGAGCATTCAGAATAGGTTTTCTACCTTGGCCTTTCCGAACTGTGATCTCACCACTATCTCGGTAGCGCTTAATAATATTATGTACTGTAGATGATGACAGGTTAAATCTTCTGGCTATTGGACGCTGAGAAACGTTGTTTGTGAATTCTAGAATGATTCGAACACGAAGATCTTCGCTAACTGGCTTGCCTCGACCCATCGTTCCGAATAAGTTATCTGAACGACGGATGGCAACTGTTATTTATACGGAATGTAGTACGACGTCATCATCCTAGATTATTCCCGAACAATTCGGAAGGTTCCACTACTAACGGCGCTTTCTACAACGTATGTCCCTACTATTTTGGAACGTGTTGCAACACCCTCATTCAAAATGAACGTCCCGGCCACGATACAAAATGTTTTGGTGCATACAGTATATTTGTCATTTCATAAAAGTATCTGCTATTTTGTATTCGCGAGAAAGGTTTGTTACATCATCCCTTTTTGTTCTTTCTATATATTTTGCACTGTCCCAACTTTTTTGGAAATGAGTATTGTAGTTGTCTGGATTAAAAATCTAGCTGGACAAAAATCGAAATTGCAACTTCCTTTAAACAAGTCAAAACTTGCACAAACAGGCTTAAAATATTCAGTTGTATTTGCTCCCAGACTTTTTTTTTCTGATCTTCATCTTTTGGAGGGGAATTACTGTAACATGACAAGTTTCTCATCCTGGATTTTCTTCAGTCATCACTGATGAATCATGAATTTTGACAAATAATAGCTAATGTGTCTCCAGGTATGTAAATTAATATTTTTGTATCGTACTAAATTTATTTTTGCATGAAATTTTAGAATGGAAATGCATGACAAAATATTTTTTAATGTTTTTTTTGCATAAACCCCTCATACCCTGTGAGATTCAAAAATTTCCTAGAGAGTCCCGATCACGAATCTTGTGCTTGTGAGATATATGTTTACTTAGTTTTTAAGGTGGAAAAAAAAAAATTAGCTGCACTTACTTGCGCCTTTTTTATGAATCCACTAAATACACAGCCTTATATCAATACATTGCAATATAATGAATTTTTGTATTAATTAGCTTTTACCTATTTTGAAAAGACAATGACAATGTAATATAATTTCATTAATTTAATATTAACATACCAATTCCAATTACATAAAGACTTATAATTTTGAACAGATGCACAGTTTTATTTGTGCTGATGATTTTAATGTACCTCAGCAGAGGTGGTAATAAATAAATAAATAAATAAATAAATACATATTTTTAAAAATAAATACTATCTTTAATAATATA
Source organism: Rhysida immarginata (assembly GCA_023313115.1). Taxonomy (NCBI): domain Eukaryota; kingdom Metazoa; phylum Arthropoda; class Chilopoda; order Scolopendromorpha; family Scolopendridae; genus Rhysida; species Rhysida immarginata. The sequence goes on from JAHWFO010084245.1 coordinate 1,674, forward strand.
TAAAGTACTGATAATAATCATTTTATACTATTGTATATATTTAAAACAATAAAAAAATTTAAATTCTACCAGTTTGTCAAGAGAAATATTTTTGTCCAGCTAGATTGTTAATCCAGAACTATGTGCATTTTAGTGTTTTCGAAAATGTTCAACCATGAACATTTTCTTATTATAAAACCATTTTTCCCCCGAAGATAGGCAAACTTTACAAAAAAAAAAAAAAAATGATTCTCAGATTGAATAACAAGTTACATATTGAATACCAAGTGGGGGAGGCTGTAGCCTGGTGGACTTTCACTGAACACAACTTCTGCGAAGTTAAGCTACATCACGTGCGGTTAGTCACTATATGGGCGATCATCAGTGATAGACAATCACCCCCCCCCCCGGCTGCTGTGGCCATCATCCAGCAGTTGTAAGTCCAGGTCCATCCAGGGACCCAACTCACCGGCATCTGGCCATACAGGCCCTGGATGGACGTATTGGATCCCGATTCATAAATAAAAAAACTGGAACCACCAAGTTTTTATGTGGTGGTTCTTGCCAGGTGTTTTACAAAATCTTATTCTCAGATAATTGATTAATATCGGAGCCATTCTTTTTTCCCAATAAGTCATCACATTTCAAGGGTCTACCTAGTGCCAATTTGGTACTGTTTAAGGGTACCTTCACAATATTAATTTAAATGGAAACGGTACCTTCATAATATTGTTTTAAATTGGAACTGTACTTTCACAAAATTTTGATATGAAACTGTATCTTCACAAAATTTGAAGGTGTTTATCAAAGTATTACCTTCAGGGACTGGCATTTATAAGCATAAATAATTTCATTTTAAATAAATAAAATACTATATATACTCGTGTATAAGCCGATTTTTTTTTCCAAAAAATGACCCCTAAAAACCACATTCAGCCTATGCACAGGTCAGAGTTGGTGAAAACTCTTATAAGTAGAGTTTACAAACAACTTAGCAATAATTTTATTTATTAATCCGTTTAAATTTCATTTATTAACCCTTTCACTGCATAAATAAATATCTGATAAAATAAAAGTATTGAGCATAATGAGAATCTCTAAAAGGCTGTGGTGGCCATATTGGAGGAAGTATCAGAGGTGGAGGGGCTTCAAACGAAACCAGCGCATTTTTAAGTGTTCTCTCATTGCAATACATATAATAAATAGATTAATCTAAACAGTATTCAAAATGGAACATCGAAGCATCGAAGATTCAAGAAGAATAAAAAATTCGATTTAGAAACTTTTTGAACATCGATACATGAGCTACCATCGATACTATCGCCAAACACTAGCATATGAAATTTAATAGGCCTTAACAGCACATTGTACAGTTATGAACAATATACAGTGCAGTATTTCACGTCTTTTTCCTCAATTTTTCAATCCACTTTTCCATTCTTAAAAGCAAATGCTCTGGGTACCGGTGATTTGCCCCGCGTAAATGTGCCCCAAACTGCTGCATGCATTTTGAACATCGATGCCTACTGTCGTGTTCTTGCCAAGTGCGTCTTGAAAATCGTCCAAGAATGTTTTAATAAATAAAGTTAATATGGTTTTAATTAAAATATGTTATTGCATACACAAAAAAGATCAGGAATCGATTTCCACAACCAAAAATCAAAAATACATAACTAAAATAAAAATGCATTAGGCATACTGAAAGATGATCGAACCAAAATTGAAATCATGATCGAAAAATGGTTTATAAAATATAAATTTCTTCAAATAATTTTTTTTGTATCTGTTAAGTGTTGTAATTTTAAAGATTATATATGGTGATTCAAATCGTGTGTAAAACGATTTAAAGGGGTCAAGGTAAAAATAGGTTCGAATTTGAACGCAAACTGAGATAGGCCTAGGGGCAGAAGTTTGCCCCAAACTTGAAAATCGTCCATGAAACTTGATGATTCCTGTCATGAAAGTGATGCTGATGAAAATGAGACAGAAGATGATGTGGACGATATGTATGAAGAAGAATATGAAAATATTTATCAACTTTTCGGAGAGTCTGATGAAGATGATGCTACTTTTGAAGGTTTCCCCACATAATGATGTTCTTATTATAAATTTATTGTTTTTGTAATAAAAAATTTTTTCCCTCAAGCGTTACGTTTTTTCCCTTTTTTGCCTCGGCTTATGCGCGGGTCAAGGCGTTTTTCCACTTTTGGGCTCAAAAACAGGGGGTTGGCTTATACACGGTAAGATATTTAAATTTAAAATTGGTGTATCATTCATTTTAAAGGTTTTCATAAAAAATCTAGATACGTTCACAAAATTAGGTATGGATTTTTTAAAAAAATAATAGTTATTAAATATAAATGAAAAATAAAATAATAATTAACAATTAACAAAATAATTAATAAATAATAAGTAAAATCAAAATAAAACTATAAAATCAAATAAAAAGCTTGAACCTGACCTGCACTTCTCACAACTTAATTTACCTGTTACATTGTAAAGTATGCCAGAAACAGTACGTTGGAGAGACAGGCAATACCATACGCTTTTTATTATGCGATCCTATTTTACAGGGTGACTAGCGACCGGGCTTTGTCAAAAAAATTGTGTAACCGGGAACGGTCAGAGATTTTTTCAGGGATAATTTATTTTTCCCCAGGGAATTTTACGAAACCGTTTTGCTAGGCATCCTATCATTCCTAAACTTTTTTATAATTTTAATTTTGTATGTGTTATCCTATTGCATTAATTTTCGTCGCCCTCTTATTACCTCCTATTTGTCCTCCTTCCTGGCCTATCCCAACACATCTTCAAATTCCTCTTCTGCTTTTTCAGCCAATACAGTCTTACTCTTCCCTATGCCAACTGTATATAAAGGCATCCTTTAGTACTTTTTTCATAACTTCAGGATAATTCTCTAATATTCTAATTGCCTTTAGAGAATTATCCTTTTTGCTTTGATAAAGGATAGTCTCTATCCGAAACGTCAGCTTTATATTTGATTTTATAGTTTTATTTTGATTTTATTTATTATTTATTAATTATTTTGTTAATTGTTAATTATTATTTTATTTTTCATTTTTATTTAATAAGTATTATTTTTAAATAATAAAGCTCTGCAAGTGTTGCAAGAGTATGGAGTGGATGGGCAATTACTGGTTGCCATCATGTCTCTGTACGAAAGCTCCGAGATGTGTGTCCGGATAAATGGCATTAAGTCAAGACCGTTCATCATGGGTGTTGGACTCCGCCAAGGGTGCGTACTGTCGCCCCTCTTGTTCATTATGTTTATGGACTGGATAGACAGGGGCAGCCGAGGCGATGAGTGTTTGTGTGGGCGACTGCCTGGTGGAGAGGTTGCTCTTTGCTGACGACCTTGTCCTCCTTGGGTCTTCTCGCACGAACCTTCAGCATGCACTAGACCGGTTTGCAGCCAAATGTGAAGAAGCTGGGATGAAGATCAGTGTGGCTAAAACCGAGGTTCTGGTCCTTTCAAGACAGCCTGCTCAGTGCGCTCTCCATGTTAGGGGAGCCTCATTGAGACAGGTGGAGAAATTCAAGTATCTCGGGATTGCATTCACGAGTGATGGACACCAGGAGAAAGAATTGGATGCTCGGATCGGTGCAGCAACTAAACGCAAGCTGGGTAACAAAGCCAAGCTCTCCGTGTTCAAATCTATCTTTGTCCCCATTCTCACCTATGCTCATGAGGCTTGGGTAATGGCCGAAAGAGTGCGATCGCGGGTACAAGCAGATGTTCGTCAGTAGTTAGATGTTCAATTTCTTGGTCATTGGATTGGCTGACGTGGTGCTGTGGAATGGCCACCGAGATCACCTGATCTCACACCACTTGACTTTTATCTGTGGGGTCATTTAAAACAACTCGTATAAGCAGAGAAAATTAGAAACTGACACCATCTTCAGCATTGCATTGAAGAAGCGTGTGCCAGCATTTCTGCGGAAATCCTTCTGCGAGTGCATGACGATTGGATTCAGAACTTTCAAATGTGCCTTGACCAAGAGGGACACTATGTTGAATACATTAAATGACTGTCCTATATGGAGAACAGTCCAGCCTGTAATCCAAACGAAATGTGTTGTAACTTTTGAACCTTTTGAACCGTAAGCGCTACTTCAAATCTGTTTACAGGAATGAAATTGTCAGAAAATGCTGCTGTTATTTCATATATCACACGACCCCCTTTCCATTTAAAAAAATTGACTTAGATTCAAGATGGCCGATTTCAAGATGGCGGCCGTGTTAGGTACATACCGTAAAAGATAAACCACCTCGCCCATACCTTACTGGAATATTCAGATTTCCCAATTCCTGCAATGTTTTCGAAAAAACAGAGTGTACTGCGACTTTTTTTGACTCACCCTGTACATAAATATTATTTTACCGATTAGTGAATTTCTTGAATTAAACGTTACTTATTATTTTGTTATAAAAAGTAATTCAAAGTCTTAGGATCAATTTTCAAATGCAGTATCTCTAAAATGAAGGTCGAATCCTAAATCATCATTTATTTATTGAAGAAAATAATAATAAAGCATAAGAGGTAAAAAACACACATGGGATTCGAATCAGTGCCTATAAGACATGAACCGCATTGCCAATTGAAATGCTTTCCACTGATAAGACTAACTAACTGGATGAATGTGTGCGAAGCGCATACTGACATTTTGACACTATTTGGCGAAAACTATTGATAGAAAAATGACTGCTTGAATTGGCAAGGGTGAAACTGAGCCCCTTATTGTAAATATTATAACATTGTAATATGGAGTCATATGCAATTCACTGTTTAAAATTTTTCATATAATTTTGAGATCTTTTATACACCTTTTTTTAATGCATTGCACACTTCGTACATGCTATAAGCTGGTGCTGACTATAGATCTTGTCCCACTTGATTTTTCCAGTTGCGCGTGCGCATTGCAGCGGGGGAACTCATGCTTCCACTTTATTTTGTTTATGCCAGCAGAAATGGGTCACAATCTTCTCATCTGAAGTTTTTTTTTTAAATTATATATAAACTAACTATGCCACGAAAGTACAGGCGTACCCCGATTTACGACGGGGTTCCGTTCCCGAAAGTCCGTCGTAAGTCGAAACCGTCGTAAATTGAAGCGAATTTAACATGGTGTCCACATGGATGCGTTCCAAGCCATTCAAAAATGGAGAGAGAGAGAGAGAGAGAGAGAGAGAGAGAGAGAGAGAGAGAGAGAGAGAGAGAAGGCAACATATCCTACTGAATAACCAGAAATCATTTTTATTTCTCATGCAAAACGATTAAGCACTACAGTAAAATAATAATGATAATAATACAAATCTACATGAACATACAGAATGTATGTACGACTTCCTACGTGTCACTTGTGGAAGGAGTGCCTTTTGTGAAATGATATTGTAGCGTTCGCCTCCCTCTAATAGTTACCAACAATAACCACACTAATGCGGATCAGTACTGGAAGGCGGAGTTGCTAGGTGTTTGGAGCTAGAAAAATGGGAAAACATCAACTCAGCACTCAGTTCGATACTCACACAAGTTACTTTATTCTATTGATCTAGATACAATAATACAATGATTCTCTGTTCTGCTTTGAATACTTAAAGATACAACTGGGGCACCATGAAATATTTAATTTAACCACTTTTACTCTTAACATGATCCTGAGCGATGCTCTACCTAATATATGCCGGCACATCCATGCACTAAGTCAGTGGTATCAATGCGCACTGTCATGCTTGCGACCATGTTAGGAATTATATGCAGGGCTGAGGAGCCCTTATTGCAGCGTTGCATCCCCGATTAAGTATTCCTTGCAATCTACATATAAATATGCACTCTGGCGTGATACACCTCCTTTATTTGTACAAAGTAGGGGGGAAGTGTCGGAACCCCTCTTGGCAGATGCCAACGCTAGACTCGACAACTACTGGCAGGGTTCTGCAGCCGCACTACTGTTGTACAGAATACTTATTCCTGTATTCGACCACACGTACTTCCACACAGCCAGAACAATGTTCCAAAAGCCCACGCTTTGATCACAGACTAGTGCCACGGGTGCTTTTTATCAAGAACATAGCGTTGAAACTTATCCTTTCATCTTATACTTAAATAAGCAGTCGTTAGTTTGTTTTTTTTTGTTTTTTTGTTTTTGTTTTTTTTTTACAGAAGTTCAACAGCGGCAAGATTCTCTTCTAAGTGAGGCGGTGAGAATTATTTACCACACGCGTGAAAGTATAGCGTGAGGGCGTCGCGGCTTTTTGAGGGATCCTCGTCGGGAGGCTCGAAGACCCATCATTCACAGAGTTCGCTGACTCCTCAAAAAAGGGCTTTCTTTGCGTCAGAATTCAATAATATGTTCACTCACCCACACCTTGATATTCTTCATCACCTTTTTAAGTCGAACTTTGATGTAAAGCATCTTGCACAGGACGAAATTGGAGGTACTCAGGCTGGCTGACATTCCATGGGTTCATTAACATTACCAGGTGAAATTCCAATTACAAAATTCATTCTTCAGCAAAATAATTAATTCCATTCGAACTTGTTTCCTTTGTTACGGTGTTTCCCCGCGTTTCGGGTATTGTTACGTCACAGCACCAATTGTTACGGTTTCTCTCCGTGTTTAGTGTATTGGCACTAATTATTACGTTATATCTCCCTTACTTGTCACATCACTAGTTGTTTGTCCGAGTGACTTTTACCGCCCCCTTGTATCAACAGTGACCTCAATACCCAACTCGGAGAAACACACGCACTTTATAACTTAGCTTGTACTCTTATGCAATTATATACGTTACCATAGCTCTTCCTCTACTACTTACTTATTCTTAGCATTATAATTCATTCTTAAATTCCAAGGTATTTCTAATACTCTATTACCTGCGCCGCAAAAAAAAGATTTCTATTTGATCGTATAGTGGTAGTTCTCCATTCCTTCCCCCTGTATATTTTAATAAGGCCAGTTAAATTTATCCCAAGGCAAAGATTACAACAAACAAAAGGCCAAAGAAAAGAGCAGGCTTACTTCCTAGTTCTCCCTTTATCACTCTCCCATTTACTCAATATTCTGCTCCTGGTTGCAGGATGGGCTTACAATCATAATAAGCAAAAAAAAAAATTTTATTACACCTTCCCCTCCTTTTTTTAAAATACTAATCAAGGATATGTGCTCAATCGTACCCCAAGTGTAAGGTTCATATGCCAACCATTTATTTCTAAATGTAAAAATTTAATTTTTTTAATCAGGACAACTTCAACAAATCTATATCTAACACATTTATTAAGTAAGCAATCAATTAATAAAAAAAAAATAACAAGGTACTGTTACAAACTTCAAGAATTATTCTCTCCTCCTTAAAAAAAATAAAAAAAAACATTCTCACAAAGCAACAAAGACAAAATGTATCGAACTTTATCAACCCCTTTTACATACTATAAGATTATTGTATTCTTTCACCAACAAAATTTTCTCTCTCCCCCTTTGCTCTCTATTAAAACTAACCTCTTAAATTCGTAATTAGACTGTCTCTCTCTCTCTCCCTCGACTTACTTAATAACTACAATTTATTCTACTTATCTAATAGGCGTAACGAGCAAGAATGTCTTAATCTCAAGGCAAACTCCAGTCCTCCTTTCTTAATTACAAATAACACACTCTGTAGTCTGAAATACTTTCGCGCAGGCCTGTAATTTAAGTTTTGTGCACTTATCTGTACATTGACGCATCTGATGTTTATACGATGATTTCCGCTGGATTCGTGTCGACTCTCACTTCTTTTCTCCCTGGGTGCTGCGGGTGCTGTCTGCTCCGACGGGTGCGTTGATCCCGGTTCTCTCTCTCTAGGTGTCGAAACTGCAACGGCCGTGCTACGCGGTCAGGCCTGCCCGGCTTTGCTGCCTCTTCGTCCTCGCTCTCAAGCCCAGTCTATGAGCGGCGTACGACGAGAGCGATAGCACAGGTCAAACACACTTAGGTACCCCGGCGTAGGGAGCATGATCCCGATTCTCGCCGTGTACCCCTGCGTCTAGTCACCTGTTGCCGAGCCCCTGACCACGTTCGCTAACTGCACGCTTGCTCACTTCTCATCATGCGGGATCGGATAGGCCTACCAGGCCGTCTGGGTTGCTGGTGCCGTCGTCTCGTCCGTCGCCATCAGGTTGTCGATCGCTGAATTTTCTGCTGCTAGTTGTCGACTACACGCTTTGAAATCTCAACCTCCTCTGTGTCTTTTTTCTCTCTTTTTGCATGTCATTTCCTCTCCACCTTGACCTTGATTTTTTATTGTTCTCATTTCCCTTTCTCGGAACTTCCTCTTTCTCTCTCTCGTTGTCTGGGCAACACTACACCTTCACTCTCTTGCTCATTGTTCGTATTTTTCGACTCCTAATCCTTACACAAAAGCGGGCTCTAGGCCTACTTTTCTTAACTTGTCTCGATTACACAAATTTTATGAGTAAAAAAAAATATTTTTTCTACTGATATGCTAATATAAAAATTTTTCCCTTGTTTTTTGTTTGAGTCGAGAGAGATCAGTCACTCACCCTTTGGGTTCGATTGAGTTGTATATTCTCTTTTTCTTTTTTAAGCATTCATACCCCTAAGATGGATTAATCTAGCTTATTCAACAAAACTCCCCAATTCCCTTTCTATTCCCTGTTATTTCTGCGCGTTACCCCTATACGATCTTTCCTTTTTCGGTTTCCCTTTTTTTCTTTTTTAGAGTCAATAATTTCTACTATAGCGAACACAGATATGCTTCTTTCGCATATCTGTAGTGTCGGGCCGTGTACGATAATTTAATATCGTGCACGTCCCGTCACACCTTCAAAGATAGAACTAAACATCTTGCAATTATTAGTCTACCATTATAATGTTGCAATTACTAATCTACCAATATAACGTTACAATAACTAACATGTCTACTTTCTACATGTTACAAAATAAACAACATGTCTGCCATAACCACATTTAGCTCAGCTTAAGGCTATGTCTGATGCATACGAGGACAAAAACCGAACTCCTCACACAACTCATCACATAACACACAATTTTTCGATCTCCGAATTTTCTTTCTTTTTTTTTTTTTTAACAATTCACTTTTAAAAGCTGCGATGTTCTTCTAAAAACATCGCTCCCACAATACCTACTCCCAACAACGAAAACCAACAACTGCATTTATTCTATGATCAACAATCATATTTACCCATTAAAACACACAAATAAAAGGAATTTTCTATTAAATATTACTTAAAATATCAGTGGACAAGGGCATGTGATGGCGATCTATTTCTGCACCCTCAAAATGAGCAGTTTCTCCATTTGCTCCATGATGGGGTCACGGGCCTTTGTGATAGTCTTAGCCGAAAAGAAACCAGCATGTGCTCCAGCTTCCAAGATGTCAAGTCTTCTTGCTGAGGATAGTGGACACGGTCGAATGCGATAGTGCCAAGGAGTCAGCGATGGACTGCACACTTTGTCTTGCACATTGCCGCTTAATTTCGTCCGGCTTTGTTTCCAGTGAAATCGGTTTTCATTTGTCTTTTTGGCTTGCTCTCACTGGATAGTGGAGAATGGGAAGCACGCTTTGAGGTCATTGTCCCACAAAGCTGTTTTTAAATTTTATCTTTTTGTTTTAGTTTCAGTTTTTGCATCACCTTCAATCGCTGCCATCTACCGTCGTAAATCGAATCGTCATAAATCGCGGTACGCCTATATACGGCATTTGGATGCACCATAAGAGGCGGTTTTTTGGGGGTTTTTTTTATATCATTTTTTAATTGCAAGAAGTCCCACTGGATATATTTCTTTCATCACATTTTGTTGGGGAGGCTGAGATAATGATAAGGAATTAACAAAAAGTGCGGGCTTATCGATTTAATTCAGCCAGGTGATCTGGTTATGGCTGATCGTGTTTTTCTCATTAGTTAATTATTGGCAAGTCGTGGTGTATTATGTATATCTGCATTCACCAAAGTAAAAGCACAATTGTCCAGAAAGGATGTGGAGTTATCTAAATGACTGCCACGCATTCAAATACATGTTAGAAGAGGATCAGTGGAGAGGATCATTAGACAATTAAAAACATTTCGAATACTGCAAGGCGTCTTTCAATAACAATGGTTAAGTGATAACATTATATACATTGTACAGGGGTTTTGTTTTTTTAAAAAAATAAAATACATATGAAATAAAGAAATAATTTTTTTAATAAATCATACACAATAATTGTAGTCAATTAACGACATACAGGACAATACCATTATTTTTTTTTTTGTTTGTTGCGTTGATTGTAAGGATCGATGTTTCCGAATAAACTTATTTTTTTAGTCATTTATCTTGAGACAACTGAATATCTCGAAAAAAAAAGCATCCTACGAAAAAAAATGTCCGAAATCAAAACTGAATTACTTCGCGGGGGAAATTTATTAGCACAAAAATTAGTGCCCCCCCCCCCTTCCCCTTGTGAGGATGGAGGGGGGGTGGGTAACTTTGAAATCTTAAATAGAAATCCCTATTTTTAATGGTATTTTCAGATTGTACTCAACATTGGAGAAGTGTTTTATTTTTGGTGTTTTTTTCAATTGATCCAACCGTTTGGAGATGGAGCCACTCACAGTGTGGAACTTTTAAAGTTTTGAACCCAATTTTATCAGTGAAGTCCAAGAGATAGAGGCTGGGTCTTACAGACATTCCTATTCTACTTTTTGATATCTTTAAGAATCCGAAATCAGAATTTCAAAATTCCAATATTTTTTAGTGCACAAGCAAAGTCTTGGGGGCAGCAGGTCCTATGGAGACAGTCTGTGCATGTGTATTGAAAAATATGAGGGGGGGGGGGGGCTAATTTTTGGGCTAATGAATTTCCCCCGCGAAGTAATTCACTTTTGATTATGGATATTTTTTCATAGGATGCTTTTTTTTCGAGATATTCAGTTGTTTCAAGATAAATGCCTCACCCTGTAAATCTTTAATATGCACAGTTGGAAAAATATTAAAATAGGCTCTTGCCATTATAATCGATAAAAGAAAGGGACGTCACCGATAGAGGTTTAACAAACAAAATCATGGCAGCAAAGCTATACCAACTAGAAATCACTTCTCCCACACGAAAATGGTATGCATGCGCTTAAGGCGTTTCAAAAGTGGACAAGGTCTATACATAACAAATATTTCATCAATGAGAAACGAAAAGCCAGCATAGTAATACAGGGTGTTTCAAAATTATATACAATAAATTTAGTGACATATTCTTCAGGTCAAAAGAAGACGAAAATGTTCTATAGCACTTGTCTGGAAACGATTTATTTACGCGATACAGCCAACTAAACAGATGAGTGCGGAATATGTACCATGGAAGAAATACGACGGGTGCTTGTCTGTGGTTCATCATGTACGATGTCAATTATCACATCCTCCTCATCCGGAGAATGTGCTACAGGCCGCCCTTGTCCTGTTTGACGGCCAAAGGAACCACGCTCCCTCAAATGTCTGTCGACAGATAAAAATGTTCGGTTATTTGGCAAACGTCTATTCGGAAAGCGTTCTTGGTAGAGTCTTCTTGCTTCCACAGCATTTCCGTCCGCAAGACCATACATTAGGTGCATGTCAGTGTATTCTGCACTGGAATACGTGTACATGACTTTTTTAACGTAAATCGTAATGCGTATGTCAAAACACGCATACGTTCTGAAATTGATATTCCTAGTGGATATACAGTAGTGAAACTACAGTAATGGAAACAACTGTACACAACTAATGGAACAACCCTAAAGTAGGTTTAAATGGAACAAACCACTCAACCAAGTGTTCGGTCGAAACGCTGGAACAGCTAAAATATCGTCCGCTAACTAGCGTGCTTCCCTACTGTATGATATTGGATTACTCTCAAACAAATCGTTTCCAGACAAAGTGCTATAGAATATTTTCGTCTTCTTTTGACCTGAAGAATATGTCACTAAATTTATTGTACATAATTTTGAAACACCCTGTACGTTCACTGCATGTGTAATCATGAACAGTAAATAACAACCAGGAGAGAACAAACTGGAAAGAAGGGCACGCCTGCCTTAGTATATACAGTAATGTAATTAGGAAATCAAATCGGCTGCCGCATTGGCCAGTAGCCAAGTGGCTACCACCTGTTTGAAACTTGTAGCCAAAATGGAATATGTTGTAGGAATTGGCTACCAAAATATGGGATTGTTAAGCTCTGTTTCTATCATTTCCTTTTATGGCAGCATAAAAACTACAAGAACTTTTGTGGTTACCTGGTATCATACGTGTAACAGATGTATCACTTACTGATTTAACACAGGAATAAACTGACAAGCGAAAATCATGACAAATATTTACACAAGGAACAATTACGTTAATAGAGGTTTGCAAAATAAAACTAAAAACCCTTATGGTTTACTAGATTTAAGCACACTAGACTGCCTCAGGAATAGCAGTATCAAATACGATATGACCACGATTGTTAATTAGTATGGTGAGTTTCCTAATAATTTCACAAGCCTCAACTTCTGATTCATCTTTTCCTCTGTTTTTAAATGGTTTTTTTTTTTTTTTACTAGCAAGAAATGGACCCTTACACTGGATTCAGTGTCTACCATTATCACATGAGCAATGTAATTAATAAATTGTCTTTTCCCCTGGACCTTAACTAGCACCAACTTTCCTGTTGTGAAGTGTCTGTCTTTGTTTAATTGAAATTCTGACTTGAGATTGTTGGAAACTTCACTTTCTTTATTAAAGCTGAAGTTTGTTCCTTTATCGAATGAGATATTTGCATAAGTTACTGCATACTGCTCTATTGTACATACACAATGAATTGACTATAATGCAGGTATGGTACATCATGTCTTCAATTTTTGACTTGGTAACAAACCGTACTTGAGTTTTGCCAGACAGCTGTTTTGCACACTCTTAGAAACTCGTTGCATCAGTTATTGCAGTTCTTCTTGATTTTGTCGCAACCCAAATGTGATGTTTTAGCAGACCTCCAATGCCATCAGCCAGCCCTTGACCATGAGATGTAACATAAAAGTGTCAGATTGCAGACTTTATTCCTGGAAAGTCTTCACTGAGAAAGGTAAGGTACAAAGAGTGCTATGTTGTTTGAAATGCTGACTGGCACCATCGGAGATTATATCAATTTTGTGTGTCTCTGGATGCTTTTCTTACAAATCTTTAAGAATAGCCAGATTGAATGAGTGTACTGTGTACTTGTCTTGACTCATATAATCAGAACAATTTGCTTAGGAGTAAGTTCATGTAGCATTGTGTAACCATATGACTGCAGTATATAAAGTGAGTACTCGTTATTCCAGTGCGCACTTTGTGACTCATCTTAGAAAAGGATTGCTTAGTTCTCACTAAAATCAACTTGCATAACAGCACATTGGCGGCCTGGATCAAGTTGCAGAGAATCTTTTAGCTGTGAAATGTAACTAGCATGTTTATTTTTTTAAAACAATGAATTAGAAATTTCGGAAGTTGAGCCTTCAAGTCATGAATTGCAATACTTATGGTATCTCTTTTTTTTCTATCTTAGTAGTGGCTCTTGTGTTGCCGTCCTTTCCCACTGCCACCATTTCATTTCCACGTATAGTAAATCTTCATTATCTGCTACAAGTTCAGATACTAGTTTATCAAATGACGTTTTCTCACTGTCAGAGCAGACTAGACAATTCCCAACATTCAGTCTTTATTTTCTTGTTTGCACGCAACTTTTTCAACTGGTTTTGAGGATTTTGCAGGAAATTTATCATTGCCAAAGAACTTTGACAAACCTTCACAAAGCAATTGCATGTTTGCATGATACTGGCAAAGACATAAGTTTGTGATGACAAATATATATTTGCAGGTCGTAGCTGGGCAAACTTGGAAACTCCAATTTTTTTCGTCCAGGTGTTGCAACATGAATTGAGTGTGTGTTTCTCCTTTTGTCATGTAGAGGTGTTTCTTTTGTAGTTTAGGACCTTTCTTGTCATCAGTATAAACAATATGATGCTCCTTCCTACCTGGTGACACTCTGGAAATGTTCTCATCATTGTAGAATTTTATCACTTTATTTACTGTTTCTTAAGGTAATGCTGCTGCACTCTTTTTTTGTGTTTTTTTACCATTAATTCACATCCAGTAATTGCTGCCAACTTTGTTAAAACGGCAACTTGCTTTCAAGGGCTTTTAAGCATGCTTTCCAATTACTTGTTGATTTACTTTAGGTTCTTGTTCATAGACAATTGATGTTTCAACATTGAGGGGTTGTAAAATGTTTTTAGCAATTATAGAAACGATATTGTTTTATTTTTTCTGCTCCTATTCAATCTTTCATAAGACATTCTGCTGTTATATTTTCTTTCTGATTTGGTGAGTTTTTTTCTCTCTTCAATTTTTCTAAGTCCTGTCTTTTTCCTTAGTCATTGCCCTTTTCTCATGTGACATTTTTTTCCAATTTTTTTTCATCTTTTTTTTGAGGTACTTTTGGCCTTTTTTTTTTTTTTTTTTTTTTTTTTTTTTTTTTAATACCTGGCAATGTTAAAGCTGATTTTTAATGATTCCTTTGTTTAGCTTTGATTTAGAAACGAACAACAAGCCAACTCTGTCGTCTGCATCTGCCATCACCGGATGTTGTCACTGGAAGTAGGTCAAGTGTCGCTATGATACGTCTGTTACTGCTTTGTCTGTTACATTTTGATGCATCTATTACGTTATTATTTTCAAAACACTTGCTGGTATTAATGTACAACAATGAGAGAACACTAGAACATTAATCAACATATTTTTAAAAGTTCGTTTTAGCGTTTAATTAAAAAAAAAAAACAATTTCAAGTAATGGACGCATCAATTTTTCAAAGGCTTTTATAAGAATTTATTGTATATTATTTCCGATATCTACACAAATTTCGCCACTAATATATGAACTAAGATGGTTCAAACGTTACTTAAGTGTTTCACTTTTTTAAAAAAGTTGGAAAAAGTAAAACAAATTTATCTTAAAAATGTCAGTTTATGACATCGAAAAAAAAACTAATCGCAGTGTCATCAGAATAGTGCTTCATTATGTTTTACATTCAAAAAATCAGGTTTAAGTTTTTATTTTTAAAACTAGACTTTATCTTTCCAACGATATATGACATGATATAAGAAAAAATTTTTTTTTCGAATTTGGTTTACTTTTTCATGGAATTGCCCATAGGCTTTCACTCGTAGTGAGTGGTAGAGCAATACACAGTTCTTGTTTGCCAAAATCTTCCATTTCCCCTACATTTTGTGGCCATATTCTACAATCTATTGGTAACAAACATTTTAGAATTGGTGTTACCTCCAAATCTTCAAATCTCATCTTCAAGTATCCTGTTAAATCTTTTAAATACTTAGACAGACTGCTCATTAATGTAACTATTCCCCATTAACATCTGTCAAGGAAATGCCTTTGAAGGTACAGGAGAAGAAAATGTCGTGGCACACTTGTCGAAGATGAAGTTTCGACACTTCTTCCAGCAGTTGACAGCAGGCCTGGATTTGAGGAATAGCAGTTCACAGGCTAACAGCATCTGCCTGTAACTCCTATGTTGCCTTCCTTTGTTCATTTGCCAAAAAAGGCATTGGTGAACACACGGTGGAAGTTCCTGTCAAGTTTCAGCTTTTCTGCAAATTTTTTGCATAATGAGCAGTATATGGTCATAACTAGATTGCCACAAATTTTGCACTTTAGCCAGAAGTTCTGTCTGCCAAGTTAATGTTGGCAAGTTTGAAACATCCGATGCTTTAAAGCCATGTGAACATCGTTGATTCAGAAATGCAATGGACGATGTCCACGTTATAAACTGCGCATGCGCAGTTGTTTTACTGGCATCTAGTGGCTTATTTAGAAAGCAATCAACCGGGTCACCATGTGCGCCAACACTCAGAACTTGAGTTACCTCACAAAATACTCGCCTCTGATACATTGATTTTTTTTTCTTGACTTAGTTTTCCTGAAAATAAAGACTTAATTCAGCATCAACTTTTATTAATGTACATTTATTTTTAAATATTATACTTACAAAACAACTTTTTACTTCTTGAAAAAATCTTCAATCTTCTTGTTTCATTGCTCTTAAGGTTTGCTTTAGGATTTCTTCGTGAGTGATTTCCGGCGAAGTATAAACACAACGATCACAATCAACATAATCCTGAAAGGAGATATCTTCAATATTAAAGTACGTACCCACTTCATTCCACAATTCTTCGTCATCATCAGTATCTTCGGCAGTATCTTCGGGCAAAGATTCTGGAGCAGCATTTTCGATCTCATCACGAAAACCAGCTTTTATCCAGCAGTTGCGAATGGTCACTGATTTTACGTTCCATCACGCTCCACTTATCAATTGATATTAACAGGTTCATCATTACCTACTTGTAGGTTTATCAGCAATCTATTCACTAATCGTCGTCGAAAATGTACTTTTACATTCTGCATTATACCCTGGTCTAATGGCTGTAATACAGAAGTACAATTTGGCGGCAGATATTCCAATTTTACGTTGCTTAATCGTACATCTACCATATGGGAGGAAACATTGTCAACTAGCAAAAGAACGTTTCTTTTTTCGTTTGTGATGTCCTTGTTCAATTGCAGCAGCCATTCTGAAAAAATATCCTTTGTCATCCAAGCCCGAGTATTGTTGCGGTAATAACACTGCAAAGAGACGACATTGTTTAGGCAACGTGGATTTTTAAATTTACCAATGATTAAATGCTTGATCTTCTGGCTGCCAGATAAATTGCAGCAAAACAAAACTGAAACACGAACTTTCGATCGTTTACCACCTTTGCAAGACTCTCCTTTAAAAGCCATTGTACAATCCAGTTGAAGCTGGTAGAAAAATGCAGTTTCGTCAGCATTAAATATATCATCTGCATTGTACCTGGTCATAATGTCTTTTAAATTTTTCTCCCTCCATGCTTCTGCAACGGCTACATCTGCGGCTCTTGCTTCTCCGGAAATTTTGTTTCCATGCTATTCCATTACTTTGTCGAAAACGAAAAAGCCATCCACTGCTTGCTTCAAATCCTTTGATTTTTAAAAGATGGGCAAACTACAAAGCAGATTGTTGTATCATGGGGCCTGATATTGGAATGTCCTTTGAACGTAAATCTTTAAACCACATTAAAAGAGCCGAATCAATTTCTTGATGATTCCCAAGGGGCTGACGAACTTTTATACTACCTCTGGTTTTTATTATACAGGGCTTGAAATTCAAATTTTTCTTGGAGGGGAGCATCCCCTCCTATGTTTGTAAATGGAGGGGAGTTAAACTCTTTGGGAGGGAGGCAATAAGTTACGAGTTATGCAAGTGATTTTTCCACATAGTATTTTCTTATTGTAATCATGAAAAATTTCGACCTCCAGATTTTCACTGATCTTCACGTTTTAGGGTCCCTAGATTACGAAAAAGTGATTTCTGGAAAATGTCTGCATGTGTGTTTGTGTGTGTGTGTGTGTGTGTGTGTGTGTGTGTGTGTGTGTGTGTGTGTGTGTGTGTGTCCGTCCACTCTAGCATCCAAACGGCTAAAGCTATCGAGACCAAACTTTAAACTTAAGATTATAATCTTCCTCTGGAGGTCTGATTAGTTTTCCAGTGCAATGGGTGAACCGGAGGTATCAGTTTACTCCAGCGCCAAAATATAAATTTTGAAATATCTCGTTAAACATTGCATTTATGAAAATTTTGTAGAGGGCGAAAAGTGTTCCAATTTCAATTATAAACAACTTTTGTTAAGAAAATTTTTCAAAATTCCAACCGGAAGTACCAGTTTTACTCTTGTCAAAATCCAGTTTTTTGCGAAATAAGATGGTATAGGCAAATTTGGAATGTATACCAAAGTGTTTAGAAGCTAATTTGAAGTAGATTTTTTAAAATTTCTTTTGGAAGTAGAATTTTTAGACAGTTGTTTAATTTTTTTCTGAATTTGGACCAGGTCATTTATGTATAAGAAAGTCGGGTGGTGACCACACCTCATTTTTTTAATTTAAGTTTTGTACATAAATGTGTTAAGAATAATAAAATAAAAAAAAAAAAACTCAGTCAAAAAGTAAATGTAATAAATTCTTTTATTTCAATAAACAAAATACTACTAAAATATAAGAAAATGGATTTTAGTGTGTATTGGTATTTAGCAATCTCTGGACATGATTTTGAAGCATCTAAACATAATTCTAATCTATGAGCTACCCAATAAATTCCTATTAATTTATTATTTTTCTCTTGACGATACCGCAACGGTGACGATTGGAATTAGGAAATTCCATTGGTTCAAAAGTTAAATCTCTGAAAATATTCAACAATACTGATTGATGACAAGTTAAACCCGTAATCTAATGATTTACTGACGGAAAAGTGTGATATTATCCAAACTTATATTGAGAAAACTAATATTGCAAGATACAGAGGAAAAAAATATTAATAAAAAATCATAAAAACTTTTAATACGATTAAATGTCATGGGTGGGAAACTCCCCTCCTGAAAGTTATTTTGGGAGCGATTTTAAAATTTTGGGTGAGAATCCCGCCATACCGCCCTGAATTTCAAGCCCTGTTATACAATATTATATAGTAAATACAATATATTTTATACTTTATATTTATTCACTTTACATTCCACTAATAAATATATTACACATAGATGGCGGACGCTATCAAACACAAAATGTGCTATAAAAATATTACACATTATTCAAGATGGCGGACGCTAGCAAACACTGAAAACCGGCTCTGCAGGATTTGAGGTAGATTTTAATAATATTCACCATTTTGTTCACCACTCCTACATGACTGCCTTTAGATAAGTATTTTCCCAACACATATTTAATATTTAATTCAACAAGTATGCGAAAGACACCCATCCTCATAAAATCAATTCACGCCGTCGCAAGTCCTGCTCATCCACCCGCCATAGACGAATCCATTATCATGGCTATAGAAAAGGGCACATCTGATTACTTTGCCAATTACCTTGCCAATTCAACAAATATCGAAAAATTGATTGATGTCCTCTTTCAACGTTTTTCCTCTAAATTAGACACTCTTCTTACGGACATTATAAGTAGAGTCTCCTCGACCGAGTCTCTGCTCGAGGCCATAGACGCTCGGCTGGCTCAGATCGACGCCACGATCGCGAGCATCAACTCGCATACTACCTCATCATACTCCTCATCTATCACCCCACTCCCAGCGCAGATTAGTGTTCTCCAATCGCGCATTGATGCTCTTGATCAATAATCAAGGAAAAACAATATTAGAATATATGGCCTCCCGGAATTGCCCTCTGAGGATACTACCTCACTGTGTTCTGATCTGTTTCTCACGAAACTTGGTGTTCGAACTGACACGTCAGCAATCGTATCAGCTAACCATATTAGCCTGTGTTCGACGACCAGGATTCGACCAATTATTTTACATTTGTACTTCACTGCTCATAAAGACGTAATTTTCAAAAACAGGAAGAATCTACGTGGATTACTCATTCATATCGCCGAGGACTTAACCCCATTGCGATACCGTTTAATCCAATCCATCTCCGACCTCCAACAACTTCGTCCATAATCAGTCGATCCATCTGTGAAATAATGTTCAAGTTTTGTGTAAAAACTCATTAATATTTTTCAATCTAAGATTAATGTTGTTTTCATGCTCTCCATATTTTTCCTTTTCCCTCTCTTTTATCTAAATTTTCTTTCATTTTCCACGGCCCTTAACTTGTTCGTCTTTTTGATTACTTCCTTACTCTATCCCATTTGCTCCCACTCATTTGTTTTTTTATTTGTATCTTTCTTATTCAGAGTATGTCTTTTGTTTTTTATTACTTCCCGTTCCCATACCTACTTCTTTTTGGTTTCTGGTTTCTATTTATTGATAGATTGCTTTGTTTCTTTTTTTCTTTTTCCCTCTTTTTCTTATTTTATTTTTGCTTCCTCCAGCATCTACCTCGAATCTGCCTGCTATTCCCTCAAGCCAGCATGCCTACTTGCACTCTCCCCATCCCTTTAAAAGAGTTTAACTCTTCCATTTTTAACATCTTTTCCTCAACCATTTCCCCTTCTTTATTTTTTCCTAACTTAAACATTCGTAGCCTCCATGCAAACTTTTCAGCTTTCCAGGCTTTTCTTTCTCTTTTCCTTCTCCAACCCCAAATTATTTCTTTTACCGAATCTTAGACAAAATTTTCTTCCGATATTCCTTCACTAGATAATTTCACTTTTGAAGCACTACACCGCCCAAATAAGAAGGGAGGCGGGATAGTTGTGTATATTTCCAATTTGCTACATTATTCTCTTATGCCAATCTCTACGAAGTTCTCAATCTATTAATTACCAACAAATTCATGTTCATCTCCATCTACCGCCCCCCTACTGGGCAGTTCTCTTCTTTCATATCCTTTCTCTCGTCCCTGATACTCGAACTTAATCTCCCCTCCTACAGAATCATAATTTCTGGCGATTTCAATCTTGATTTCGCTAAAACCTCTTCTAATGCTAACACTCTTCTGGATTTAATGAAACGATGTGGTTTGACCTCCCTTATTTCTTCGTTCACCCATTGTTCGAGTTATCATAATTCTTACTGTCTGCTGGATCAGTGCTTTTCTTCTTCTCCGGATAATAAGTTTAGTGGAGTTATAGATTCCGCCCTCTCGGATCATTTTCCAACTTTCACATTCCAATCCCCTTCTGTTATACTGCACACCCCACCAACAACACCCAAACCCCAACTTATTACTACGAAAAGATTATCTCTTTTCAAATCTTTTCTGGAAAATACGGACTGGAATTCCATGTTTTCCCCTGAGGAAAATATAAATACTCTTTTTTTTCTAAATTTCTTTCTCATATTCACTTAGGTTTCTCTCGTTATCTCCCTTTTTTTACCTTCTGCTGCCTCATCCCCTAAACCTTTTTTCCTTAAGCCTTGGATGAACACCAAGGTTTTACCATTAATTTCGCATAAAAATGCCCTATATTGAAAGTCTAGACGTTTCCCACGTTACACAATAAGCTCGCATTCCGCTCTTTTTCCAACTACGTTCATAAACTCATCAAAGAAACTAAATCTTTATATTTCGCTTGTTTCTTTAACAAAGTTGGTGACAACAAGCTAAAATGGAAGGCTATCAACAATTTAGTTCATGGAGCTCCAAAAAAGACCTCCCCTTTCTCGGACCCTTCTACTCTTGAGTCTTCCCACTTAACATCTTTCCTAGAAACGTTATTACCTTCACCCCCTCCTATTCCTCCTCACGCTTCGCCCTATCCATTGTCTCTGCCCACTACTCCTCACGCCTTCTTTATTCCCCCTATCTCCCCCGACAAAGTATTATCTTCCATACGTCACTTAAAATCTTCCAATTATCCCGATCCTTTGGGTATCCGATCAAGTATAATTATCGCGGCTCCGTCCGGTTTTGTGATTCCTCTCACTTTACTTTTTAATATCTCACTCTCCCAAGGCACATTCCCATCATGTCTCCGGATCACTAGAATCATCCCAATATACAAAATAGGTGCTACGACCAATTTCTCCAACTAACATCCCATCTCAATTCTTCCTTCATTTTCTAAAGTTTTTGAAAGCCTTTTCTACTCTTGTCTTTCTTTTTATATGTTCTCGAATAATCTTCTCTCCTCTTCACAGCACGACTTTGTCCCTAAACGCAGTACAACCACAGCGTTCAATGAACTAACAGAGTTTATAATTTCTAATAAGACCAATAGCAATTTTGTCGTATCCCTATTCATTGATTATTCCAAGGCTTTCGATTCAATCCCCCTTAAGCTCCTTTTATTTAAGCTTTCCCACTTTTTTAATATCCGCAGACCTCCGCTTTGACTGGCTCACTAGTTTCTTATCCAACCGTGAGTATACGCTTAACCTATTTAATATTTCATCAGATACAATTATTCGGATTATTGGCGTCCCTCAAGGTTCAATTTTTTCCCCTCTTCTTTTTAACTTATTTATCAATGATCTCTCGCTTTTTCTATCCCCTCTATCTCTAATTCTTTATGCTGATGATGCCACTTTATCAATAGCAGACTCATCACTTCTGTCTATCGAACACAAGTTTAATACTGCACTACATAAACTATACCTCTGGAACTGTACTAACCATTTGCAGCTGAACCTTGATAAAACCACCTATGTCATCTTTTTTCAATGAAACAAAATGTTCGATATACCTGATTTCACGCTCAACTATAACTCTCAAATTATCATTCCATCAAAATCTTTTAAATACCTTGGTATTCACCTTTCATATAATTTATCCTGGGACGCTCACATTAACGCTCTAGCCTCTACACTCAATTATCGTCTTGGTCTTTTTTCCTGTCTCCATTATCTCCCCCCCTATATTCTATTTTACTTTATCATGCTTTAATCCAATCTTCGTTCCTATACGGGATCCAGTTTTGGGGTTCTTCATCCAAATTTAATCTTTTACGCCTTTACTGCCTCCAAAAGTGGTTATTAAGGATATTGTTAAAACTTCGTAAACCCCATTCTGTAACACAGTTTTTCAACTCCGTTGGTATAACACCTATTTAACACCTTCAACCTGGCTATTTTTATATTCAAAGCTCTTAATAACCATCTGCTCACCTCCATCCCCCACTTCTATTTCACTCCGCTCCCCCTCCTCTCCACAATACACGTCGCCATAATTTCATTGCCCTACCCCGGATAACTCGCTCTATCATATAAGAAGTGTTACCACCCCGGGCCTTAAACTCTGGTCAAACTTATCTCCAGAAATACGTTCTTCTCCGTCTATAGCAAGTTTTAAATCAAGTTTATTGAAATTTTTAAGAAAAGTCTCATGACTCATCTCTGACTCCTAAGCTCTCCTCTCCTCTTCTACTTCATTCTTCCTGTGTTTTTCTTTTGTGTGTTTCAGAACAACCCTTCAATTTTGTATTCATTTATTGTTTATACCACCCACCCAGGGACTTACCTTGTTGGCTTCGGCCATACTGTCCTTGGGTGGATGCTCTGTATCATTTTCGACATAAATAAATAAATGAATGAATAAATAAATAAATAAATAAATAAATAAATAAATAAATAAATGTTTATTGCAAAAGTGAATTTGGTGGCTCTCTTCCGTTTTCCATTCATTAAACCAGGGTTACCAGGTTTTCTCAGCAATTTTTCAAGATGGCTGCGAAGCTGAGATGTCTTGTAATTTCTGTGGCTTAGTGACTGTTATTCTGCATGAACTCTGTAATAATCAAGTTCAAAAAGTAAGGCAAATTACTTTGCCATTAACTAGAGCTGACAAAATAATAAATGTAGTACCTGAATGCAACCGCTCTTGATGATATCAATCAAAGAAGTTAAGGTGTTGCGATGTCATAGAATGCTCTATCACGCTATTGGTCGGCACTTTGTTGATAGAGCCACGGCCGCCGTCGAAGATTTATATTAATTAAAAACGAGATTACTATAATTATTTACACAGTTCATTAATAAATTCATAAAAGTTTCAGTAAGTATATAAAAAATAAAATTACTATCTAAATTACTATGTAATATACTATGGGATGCGAAAATGAAGTTTTTTTTTTTTTTTTTTTTTTTTTTGTTCGATAATGACTTTTTCAGAAATTTTTTTTCTTCAGGCTGCACTCACTTTTGGCCGCACACTTAAAATTTTCCTTTTTTTTGGGTTTAGAGCCGCGGCCTACACCATCTAGCCAAAAGTAATCTGGCACTTTCGGTTTTAGACGTTTGGTCGAATATCTAGAAAAATACGTGACGAATTATCCTGAAATTTCAGGGGTGTAAAAAGGATGTTACACCTCATATATTTCAGCGAAGGTTTTCTTCCGAAGGCAAATAGGGGACTAGCAAAGAAGTGAACCAAAAAAATAATGTTTGGATTCACCCTGTAAAAAATAATGCTTGAAATGCATTGTAGTTGTAGCATATGCTTAAGAGGCTTGTTTTACTTTTTTGTGGAACTGGTCAATATTTTTTCATGTCAGCGTAAGGAGAAGTTGATACTGGTGTCCGATCCAAATATAAAAATTTGGAGAAAACCCCTTATTGTTTTGTTTATTTTTGAGAGCAACTGAATTTCAACTCATTTTATCGAGGATATCTTTCTGAATTTTCAAGATATTTGCTTGGGATTTTTATAAGAGTAGCTCTATACATTTGGCTAATAAATTATGCAAAAGACAATTTGGTAACTCATGCGCATGCGCAGTTAAACAGTATTTAGTAAAAATGCTCATATTTCATCAAATATTTAATATTTTTCTATTCTGATTGCAGGATGTTGTCTGTACTGTAGTTTGTCAAGTTTCCTGTAAATGAAATTGCTTTGAGTTGAAAATCCTGCGTGTTATAAACAAAAAACTTACGAAAACATTTTGACCTTTTTAAAGAAAACTTTATATCTCCATGAATACACGTGCTATTCTCATACAAATGGACACGGAAAAGTAAAACAAGCCTCTTACGAATATGCTACAGCTACAATGCATTTCAAACATTATTTTTTACAGGATGATATCAAACATTATTTTTTTGGTTCACTTCTTTGCTGGTCCCCTATTTGCCTTCGGGAGAAAAACCTTCGCTGAAATATATGAGGTGTAACATCCTTTTTACACCCCTGAAATTTCAGGATAATTCTTCAAGTATTTTTCTAAATATTCGACAAAATGTCTAAAACCGAACGTGTCCGATTACTTTTGGCTAGATAGTGTATATTTGAAAAAATACAGTATATGTATTCTCATGGGTTTTATGATCTTGAATAAATATCATATGTATAGCCTTGTTTGGTACTCACTTATGTATAAGCCTCTCCCTTCAACAATATTCTTCGAAAACCCTAATCCAAGTCTAGGTGTAATCTCCTGCCAAGCCAGGCTACTGTTCGTTCCCGACCGAGAGACACTGTCGTAAGGTGAACTTCGGGAACCCGTTCATGTAGTGTAATTCAGTTATCTCGGAACTCATTCTAAATTAATTAAAATTTACCATCTCTAAAATTATCATATTTTTACGTGGTCCCGGGTCGTCAGAGATACACCTGGCTAAATGCAGAGAAGGAGGCAAACTTATTAACATACAAACCATCACGGAAATGGCTCCCCTAATTACGGCAACTAATAAGAATCTGACTACAAAGGGTTTGGGACCAAAACAAAATGACTCGGGCAAGTAGCTGATGTGGTGAACAATGGTTTATTTACGGATAATTATCTTAAAAGTACAGTACATTTATCTACAAACTGTTGTGGGGCCCTTTACCATGCAAATTTAAGGGGAAAAAAAACAACACAACATCAAAGCTTATTACACGAAACAGAGGGATGCTCCAAAACTAGACATCTACCCGGTAAATGTCTTGTGTGCAGCTGCTGATACTGCTGAGTGTAAGAGCTGCTTGTGACACACAGCGAGCACCCACTGGGCTGTATTTCACAGGCGTCAGGGTGACCAACACCCCCGCATAAGAATTCCAAAACAATCACAGCACAGTACTCGCGCCAACTCCCACCTTTGATGAGGACAGAGACGGGGGGAGGCACAGTAATCCCTCATGCCGGGTATTAGCTTACCTGCGCTGCACGGCAATGGGAACACTTCGGAACACCTAGCGCTAGTCGGCCTCGCGTATGAATCTTACGCTCACCGAAGGCAATAATACAGGGGTTCTCCGTCACGTTGCTCTCTGGCCACAGCAATTCTTACTGCAAATAATGGACAGTACTAGCATGTTCGTTGCACTTATAAGGCAAGAACTTAAACTATTCTTGCAATATTAAGTTTACAGGCGACTTATTTCTGTCGTAAAATGCAAATGCTTTTCATAATGAAGTTCATACACTCGCACTCCATGAAGATAGGAGAAATTCGAATGTTTCAAGCGCAGGAGCCTCGTTGGCATGGCGGGAGGAACACATCCAAAAAGCTCATATTAATGTAAAAAGTTTCTTCCTTTTAATGTACCGCGCAGAAAGAATATCAAAAGAGACTCGCCAAATCTTCTCAGTCATAATAACATGTTACCGGGTTTCACGTTGAGCATACACTACAAAGCCTTATCTAGCCCGTAGTATCAGGCTGCTGTACAAGACCTTCACCTCGTCTTTGCGTCCATTCTTTTCGGCTCCTCGGCGTTAAGTCGGATGACAAAAATCCACCTACTTACAATAAATAGATACAGCAAGACTGTCGCATAAATGATTGATATGATTGATATTGTGCCATTTCAGCATTTTTTTGCGTTCGAATGCACTCAGACACGAGAACACAGGGGACCAAAAAAAAAAAAACGTCTACTTTCAACGGCAAAAAAACTCAGCAAAAAAAAAAAAAAAAAAAGAAAAGAAAAACTAATGTCAACAAACGAATTTCACCAACAATCCCATATCACTCATTTTCATGGAAAACGTGTAATCCTATCATAACAATGCTTTGTTGGAGGCAGGGGCTGATCTTCTCAGAATTCCTGATGACCAATAATCCCAGCCGCCAACAAAGCTCAACGTTACTAAAATTAGTTACATGTTGAATGTGGCCTCCACCATTTACTGAAAGCATGTTAACCTGTGTCTTCGTGTCTAATTTCGAATACGAATATTGCATAGAGCGACAGTCCATGCTGGTGGTGACCTTTTGAACTAATTTTTTTTGATGGGTATGAACTTCCCATGCCCTCTTGTATCATATTACCAAGTACTATAGCTTTTGGTCCAGTAGTTTTTTTTTTTATGGCCATGTCAAAATGGAACTTTAATTATAAAGACCCTGTATATAAAGACATGGAGAAAATTTTAATTGAAAACAAAATTTAAAGGAAAAACTGTGGTTACAAAATTTATTGTTAGCCAGTTAGGCGTGGATTCCACATGCATAAATACAACGGCAGAAACCACAAAGCAGAAAATGTTCTGACATCACCATCTGCTCTCTTCTTTTTTGCCGACAAAAAATTCTCTTATCTTTGTATGCTATGACTCAATCCAACTCGAAAAACAGTTTTCTGTCGGGCAGCAAGATCAAAGCAGGAACTGACGTCAGAACGTTTTCTGCCTTGTAGTTTCTGCCATTGTTTTTATGCAGACGATAATGAGAAAATTAAATAAAAAAAATTGCATTTCAACCATGTTTTAAAGATACCATAACTGTAATAAGGTGAAAAGGGCCAAAAATGGCAGATTCTGTAGCAGATGACAAAGTTTGCCGTACTTTGGTTATCTAGAGCTTTATCTCAAAGTGGGCGATATCGCCCTCTGGGGGCAGCAGGATCATTAGAGGGGAGGGGGGGGGGTTGCAAGACATGGAAATGATGTGTGGCTAGGATTCAATTGTGGTTACATTATATCCCATCAGAGGTTGAAAAAAAAAATAGCCATTGTAATCAATTGTATCGCCGATGACAATAGCAAAAAAAATTTTTTTAATTTAAAATCCTTTCATTTTTATAATTAAACGAAGTTAAGAGCATTTTAGTATGCAAGCTGTCCCCAAGATGCCAACTGCCCTTTCAATCGCTATATCTTTCTGCTTCTCTTGCTCCCTTCTTCCGAACCAAAAACTTCCCTGATCCAACGATCTGGGATTCCCAAGCGAAATTTTTATTTAATCTCCTCAATATTTGCAGAACCATAAGATGCGGGGTGGGGGTTTACTAAATTTCGCATATGCTGAGGGGGTGTTCATAGAAATAAGTTTAAAAAACACAGCTTTAAACAATGCACACCACCATTACACAAAGCAATCAGGCATGGCTGATATGAAATCATACCTTTGAATCTGAACAGCATGCAGAACACCCATAACATTCTTAAAACATGCACTAAATTTCAATCATGGTTCGAAAAGCAACTCCACAATAGACATTCCTTCTGACCTCATCCAGCTGCACATCAACAAAAAAGTGCAGGACTTTTGGTTGAGTGAAGGGAGTAGAGGACTGCATCGGCATGTTTCATCTGCTCGAATTCGCTCGAGCGTATTACGCTCGTAGTAAGCTGCTGCCTGGAGCCGGCTTTGCTGCTAAATGCGACAGTCTACTACTTGCGAAGGTTAGTTACTAGTAGGAAATTTTGCTAAACATCACTCCTCTGTCCTTCTTTTTCTCTTAATTCATACTCATCATTACGTATTTTTAATTTTACAACATCTTTACTTTCCTTTTCTGAAGTGGACATTGTGGATGAGATCTATTTTCAATAGCAGCACGCTACCTTTCTGCGTAAGTGATGCCTTCTTCCCTGGCATGTAATGAACAGAACCGACGTACGATGCTCTGGTATATCCTATCCTCTCCATGGGTAAATCTGGCAGTCTTTTTCATTCATTCTATCACAACCAGTTGCCACCTAGCAGACTTTTTAGTAATGTTTTCCCGCCGATCGAAAAATGTGTGAATGCAGTCCTCAAGAAGGGAGTCTCTTTGGGAAAACTGAAGGAACTGTGATTGCCCTACAAGAGCAAATTATTAACACGAAAAGCTATAGCAAACATTATATCAAAGATTTGACTGACGGGAAAATACCATATCGCAGAGGAAACCAT
This sequence comes from Rhysida immarginata, assembly GCA_023313115.1. NCBI lineage: Eukaryota > Metazoa > Arthropoda > Chilopoda > Scolopendromorpha > Scolopendridae > Rhysida > Rhysida immarginata. Next base: position 30,254 of record JAHWFO010084245.1, read on the forward strand.
CCAACACGTCATGTCCAGTTGCAAAATATTCATGCAGAGAGATTATTTACACAGACATAAACAGGTAGCCAACATCACACATCAACATCTAGCTAAGATATGCAAACTGAAGGACATCCACATTCCATATTATAAATATATCCCAGACACTGTCTTAGAGGACACCACACATATACTATATATTGACAGTGCTGACAAAACTATCTCTTAACAGACCACACATTACACTAGTAGATCAGCAAAACAAAGTGACTTACAAAATTGATATCTCCATCCTCAAAATACATACAATGACAAAATCACTAAATATATGAATCTTGCACACGAAATATGTACTTTGGGGAGTTACCAGAGTACATATTGTTCCTATCGTTCTTTCTGCCACACTCATAACACAAAAGCCTGTCAGCACTGAATTTAAAGGCACGCTTTTACAAACCTAACAGGAAGCCACAAGTCTAAACATGACTTGGGTTTGGCCCTCTCTTGGGTCCGCCTCTGGGACCTGGCTTCCGGACTTTATCCGAGTTTGGTTTTCCCAAACAACAACAATAATAATAATAATAATAATAATAATAATAATAATAATAATAATAATAAAAGTTAATGCTGCTTGTTGCACACACTGTGAAGTGATTCGGCCTTTCCTGCAATTGAATGTCCGATGATTTCTTGCCTAAAGGGCTCTGCCATAGAAATTAATTCTAAAAAGTTTGAGACCTGCTGCTCTAAAGTAATTTAAATCAAAAAATATGCACATTAATTAAAAAAACTTTTTTCCCTGTTTGTTTATTTTAAATGTTTCACTTTTGTGTTCTTACAGAGAAAATATATTAAACCATGAGTGATAGTATAACAGAGGACACAGAAATCCGCCACTTACCCCTTCATGTGAGGGAGCATTTGTCTGGAATTTTAGATGAAAAAGAATATTGGACGAAATTACTGCATAAAATTCCTAGTCCTGTCAATGGAATGCAATTGTATAAGGCAAAACATATCCCGTAAGTAGGCTTAAACAATTTTTTGCAATTGCTTCTCACCATAATATAAAAACAAATTTTAAGTAATTTTTGTAGGTTGGTTTTTAGTTAAAACTGATGAATTTTAAACTTTATGAATAACCAATAAGGAAGCCTAGGGTTGGGAGTTCTTTACAATTTGAAAGTTATTTGAGAATGGTCTGTAGGGGTTGTACATTCAATGATACTTACATTTTAAAAGCATAATAATAAAATTTTAGCTGGTTTTCAGGTGTTAATAAGATTAAATGAAATACCAAGTAACTGTGGATTGTTAATAAAGAAAGGTAAAAGCACCTTTTGTCCACACAGAAAGAATTTTAATGCATTATACCGTAATTTCATGTGGATAGTCCGCCTTCCAGATAATCCTCAGGTTAAAAAAAAAACACCTTTCCTGTAAAAATTTTCTCAGAAAGCCCGCTTCTCAGAAAATCCATGGAATATCTGAGAGTTCAAGCCCATGCAGAAAGTGGCTCATTTCAAACCTTTCTCAAAGTAGTAATTTAAAATAGTAATTTAGCTAGTAATTTTATTATTTACATAGCCATCTTCATTACTTTTATATATTTAATGAAACTTTTATAAATTTATTATTTAAATGTGTAAATAAGTACAGTAATCTCATTTTAATGAACGAGCGCAACTCCTTATTTCTTCAGCAGCGGCCACGGTTCTATCAACCATTCACTGGTAGATGCTAACCAATAGCGATAGAGAGCATTCTATGACGTCATAACATCTTCAACTAATCGTGAATCGCCAAGTACAGTGAATTCCGGCCGAGCTAATCGCCAACATTAACTTTTTAACACGGTTTTTTTCTTAATAATTTATGAATGAAAAGTTATGTTACTGGTTAATTATTGTTCCGTGAGGTTAGAGTATTAATTTCAATGTTAGAAAAAGATTGAACAAAGACTCGTTAATTTAAAACCATCAATTCAAAGGCCATCGCGTTTTTATCTAGAGCAGAGAACAAAATTTGCTTGCTTTCATCAGGGAAAATGCTCAGATATGTCGGCAATTTTACAATTTTACTTTAGCGTCTGTTTAGCGATTTTGCTTCATGGATATTATGCATGGATTACGCTACAGTAAACAGCTCCACGGGAATGCATCTCCCGTAACAAGTATGAGCTTCTGAATGAAGGTGCTCCTTTTTTTTTCTCTCAACGCTCTGACAGGGATCATTCTGTGAAACTAATATTGTATCTTTCATAACAGTAACTGACAATCACTTTAATTTTCGATCATAATTATTATGAGGTTGAAAAAAAAAACAACAACAGGAAAATGCTAGGCCGTAGCCACCGATAAGAACGAGGCCAGGGAAGAGGGAGGACCCTGGCCGTAGCCACTGGATATGTAAAGGTTTTATGCCCTAACGAAGCCTTCAATTTTGGAGGCCTCGATAAGAATGACCAGTCATCGGTGGTTACGGCTAAGTTTTTATTGCATAAGTTTTATTGATCGTTAATAATAAAATCACATTTGACAGTGATTGATCGTTAACAAACGTTCATACTGATTTCCAAGCAAAAAGATCGGGAATCACGTGACTGAAGTAGTTCAGAAAAAATGTGTACGAAAGCTCAATTGGTGATATAACTGTTTATCTTTTTCATACATCTGTTTATATCACAGGTACAGAACAATATCTACTCAGTGTTTATTTGCCTGCAGTTGCAAATTTCCAATTTTTTATCGAAGTGTAAGCGAAGGGAAAATTTCTAAGCCACGCGATTGCCTTTTGCCTCCGAAGCTTTCCAACCCTAACATTTTCTGAAATAACTCATCCGAATTCAATTTATTTATAAATATTTAGATAAAGTTATAATAAATTAGTTAAAACTAACTAATCAATTTCTTATTTACTGATGAAGAGTATAATTGCTTTAAAGTAACTAAATAATCAGTATAATTTTCCGATTGCGGAATTGGGAAAAGGTGAAACGAAAAACCGTGAAAACTGCGATTTCGGCTGCTTGTAAGTCAATGTTAGTGAAATTGAAATAAGTATTGTTATTTACTCATTTTTTTGTTCAAAATAAACATCGATTTTTGACTTGAATCTTATTCTGAAGCATTTAATAGACTGTATAGGATGTAAAATCATAGATACCAATTTTTTAATAAACATTTGAAAATCGGAAAATGTCTTTTAAACATCCACGAGTATGAAATTTCGTACGTTCCATCTACATAACGGCAACTCGTTATAAAAAATGGATTTGTCCCAACATTGCCATCATATAGATGGAGCACAGTACTTCATAAATTACTATCAGAAATAAATGGGCAAATTTGTGAAATATATTATTTTGTAAACTTCTCATCTATTTCTGTTACTCGTAGCCGCCGCCATCTTGCGGACGCCACTTTATGGGTTTACCATTTATTGCAATTTGGAAAAATTTGTTCCCAGATAATCCGCCCCTCGGATAATCCGCAGAGCCATTTTTCAGATGAAAAAAATACAGATAGTCCGTGGACTATCCACGTGAAATTACGGTATATGCATTTCGGTCACCTTGTGGCCATCATTCAGCAGAATACAAGGAATACAGATAAAAAAGGTTCAATTTACATACAGTATGGTCCAATCAGGACAAAGAACCAAAGGGCCAATGGTAAAAAATAAAATAAAAAAATAAAGGAAGCCAAACAGGAGGGAGTGGCAAAGTGCATTAAACATAATCAAGTAATACCATAAAAAAATCTTGTATTACTTGATTATGTTTTAATGCACTTTGCCACTCCCTCTTGTTTGGTTTCCTTTATTTTGTGACGGTTCTTTCTTGGGTGCATAAGGTTATCGCTGCTCTGTTCGTGACTTACCTGTTTGTACGTATTACCTATCAACCCACTCGCCAGTATCCCCGCACTTAGGCTCGAGGAGCTTAATTGTTTAAAGAAACTAATACCCACAAATGCTATTGATAAAGTGACTTCTCGTAAAATTCCTACTAATCTCAAAGGTTAAATAAAATCCTAGCTATACCGTACTCTATTAGATATAAGACTATATTTAATTACTTAGAATACTACACATTTAACTTACTACTTG
>JAHWFO010084248.1:0-12012 GCA_023313115.1 Rhysida immarginata
ATGCCTGTTACCATGCAAGACCGTGCGTTTCTGGTTAAATGTTATTATGAATGCAATGGCAATGTACGGCAGGCTTTGCAACATTATCGTACCGTTCGACGAATACATGTACGTCGGGGGCCAATGACACCGCAGAGTTTGAAGAAGATGATGACAAAGTTTGAAGCCACAGGTTTGTTATCGATAGCACCTGGCCGAGAAGGAAACCCGTCTCTGAGGCAACCGTGGAGGCTGTTTCAGTAGCCGTAGAGGAAGCAAAAATGGAAACCTTACAAGGGGCGTGCAGCGTAAGTGCTGTTGCACGTCGAATGGACTTACCACTGAGTACGGTGTACAAGATCGTACGTAAAGTGCTGCGGTACTACCCATACAAAATCCACCTTATCCAACAGCTCGAACCTAACGATCGAGAGAAACCTTCCCATTGGAATTCCTTGCACGGATGGAGGTGGACGAGCATTGGCCATGGAACATTTTGTGGACGGACGAGGCCCATTTTTACCTGAATGGGGATGTCAACACCCATAACTGCAGGATTTGGACCACCAGTCTCCCTCATGTTCTCCACCAAATTCCATTGCATTCTCCTAAAGTTTCCGTCTGGTGTGGTCTGACAGCAAATTGTCATAATTGGACCGTATTTTTTTGAAGAGCAGTCGAGAGATGGACTCGTGACATGCACTGTGACTGCTGCCCGCATGGCGTCGGTGGCAACGTGTCATTTTAAACAAAACGATTTTTATGCAGGATGGGGCTCCACCTCTTATTGGTACATGTGTCAAACAGTTACTTCAGCAACATTTCACAGATGAACGGATTATAGGCCGAAACTTCCCCTTTTCTTGGCCATCCCGGTCACCAGATATCAACCCCTGTGTCTTCTGGGTCGGGGGTTACCTCAAAGCCACTGTTTATGATGATAACGTCAGGAATTTGGCGGAACTGAAAGATGCGATACGCCGACAGGTGCGCAACATTCCTTCTGATATGCTACGAGCTACAATTGAGAACGCAGTGTAACCTGCTTTCAGTAAATGGTGGAGGCCACATTCAACATGTAACGAATTTTAGTAACGATTGAAGACTTGTTAACCTCTGTCTTCGTGTCTAATTTCGTATACGAATATTGCATAGAGCGCCATTCCATGCTGGTGGTGACCTTTTGAACTAATTTTTTTTGGTGGGTATGAACTTCCCCTGCCCTCTTGTATAATATTACCAAGTATTATAGCGTTTGGTCCAGTATTTTTTTTAATGGCCATGTCAAAATGGAACTTTAATTATAAAGACCTTGTACATTAAAAATATTAGGTTTCATAATTGATCGATTATAATATTCGACAAGTTTATATCTCAAATCTAGAAATTTGGCGTTAGTGCGATAAAAAATAGGTAAAGAAAGAATGAATAAAATAAACATAAATTATCCAAAATAAAAGAAGCATCAATATAATTTTTAAAAAGCTTGATCAAGGTCTTAGCATAAACCTGATCAGCAAGCAATTGTATAGAATTATCATGATCATTCCCTTGAGGGTTCAACGTAGGAAAGAAAAGTGTAGAGAATTTCTTCAGTTTAAGGTCGAGACGGTGTGTTAAAAAATTTTGTCTTAAAAACCAAATTTCAATAGCAAAGAGAACACGCGATTTAACCAAAGAATTAAAAAGAACTTTAAAAGGTTTATTACATTTAAAAAATGAGCGCAGCCTCAAAAACAGCCCCAACTTCCTTGAAATATCGCTAATAATAGAGCTATGCCGATTAAACGAACCGACAGCCTAAAAGATAACTCCCAAATCCTTGAATTCTTTAATCCTCACAAATGGCTTAAAATCCAACGAATATTCAAAGATTGTTTTTTTTTAAAGCGACATGACATATGTCTTAGCGCAGTTAATATTTTGTTTATTCTCGTTCGTCCATAAACAAATGTTAGTTAATTGCCGCTGGAAAATCTGACAATCCGCCACATTCAAAACCATACGGGAGAACTTCATATCGTCCGCGTAGGCCAATAAATTCACCGAAGATAGATCAGTAAATCTACCCAAATCTATGATGTAAAGAATAAAAAGCAAAGCCCCGAGCGGCGAACCCTGCGGAATACCGCTCCTGACCTTTACAGAGTAGGAAAAAGACCCTGCGAACATACTTTGAAAGATATATTTTCAAGAAGAGATCTCATTAATAACTTACTTTTTCGCTCAAACCAAGTGCATCCAACTTTTCAAGCAATCGAAAGTGATTCACCGAATCGAATGCCCTGGCATAGTCGACATAAATGACATCCAGCTGACTTTGGGTGGTAAGAGCGTTAGCAATGTTTAGGGAGTGATAATCTAAGTTTGTTATTATAGACCTACAGATCAGAGGAGAGAGATAATTATAAAGATCTTTTGAGGATTAAAGATAATAACAAGAAATTAATCCTCCCGCGGAAGGTATAGGAAAGTAGCGGAAGCGCTGAGGTCACCTATTTTTACCCTTTTATCTGCAATTATTAACTCCCCCCCCCCATTTTTTAAATCGAAAAATTGATTTTCTCGAATGTAGTATTTAGAAAATGAAAAAGAGCTCTACAATCGTTTCTCATCATTTCCGTTCGAATGATATATCACATGCTATATGTTGCCATAGTTCTAAAGATCAAGTGATTGCCACCCCCACAACTCCAACCCTATTGGGACAATTTGGCCCTAACTTTACTGTAATGTTGACCTTGCTTAGAGGAATCTGCGTACCGAATATCACTCCTTTATATGCATAAATACAAGTAGAACTTTTGGTCCCCCGAAATTCAGGTCCCAGTGGGCCAATCAAAACCAAACTAAATAGTGAAGGTGCACATGCCCATAGTAAGCTGCATTCCGAATTTCAACCTTCTACCTCAAAAAATACGGAAATTATGAAGGGGACGGATGGACAGACAGACAGATGGACATTGTGAACACCACGGTCTATAGACATACATGGTCATCGAGCTCCATTGTTAAAATGAAGCTAAAGTTTCTAGCTCTATTGAAAAGTGGCGCTGCATGTACAATCGGCCCAAAAACGCCTGCAGCGCCGCCCTATCGACAGACAGAAACTTTACTTTCATTTTCAGTTTCAATGAAAAACCTCTCTCGCAGGTCACGGTCGGCCCTGGTGCGATCTATGCGGCACCTGGCGCGATCTGTTTTCCTTAGCTTCTCGAAACAATGGAAAATGGCCGAAGCTCGATGACCATGAATATCTATAGACCGTGGTGAAAACAATAAGTAACTCCATTCTTCCGCTACTTAATAATAAACAATCATCAAACTACATGTATAAATAAAGGAGAACATGTGAGTTCGTCACGGAAACAGTTCTGTATTTGTTGTTGCACGTTTAAGCATTGTTGGCGCTGGCTTGAAGCACACGCCAGAAATGAAAAGCCACCTGACCATTGTTGTCTGAGCAATAATTTTTATCAAACTATAAATAAAGGAGAACATGTGAGTTCGTCACACGAAATATTTGAATGTGCGAGCGTTGCAACAATATGAATTTGAAACTAATTACCGCGCAAACTGCGCGCGGATAAAATCTCGTAATAATAATAATAATAATAATAATAATAATAATAATAATAATTAATAATAATAATAATACATCACAATTACAAACAGAAAGGGAAGGAAAAATTCCACGACCTGGATTCGAATAGGGTAAGGAGGATTCCCGATTTGTGAGTCGGGAACCTGCTCTGCCGATTGAGCTGATTTGTGGTTTCGTGGAAGTCCATATAGATATACACTACATGATCAAAGGAGTTGGGACACCTATTGCTCTACCGTAAAGCCGCAAAAAGCTTCAATCAGTAGTGTGTAGGTCCACCCCGAGCTGCTATCACTGCCTCCACCTTACATGGCATACTGTCCACAAGTTTACGGTATGTGTCCACAGGTATTGATCTCCATTCCTCGAGGAGTGTCGTGGTCAGTTCCTGGACAGATGTAGGGCGAACCATCCTGGATCTCACACGTCGTTCCAATTCGTCCCAAAGATGTTCGATAGGGTTGAGATCAGGACTCTGAGTGGGCCAATCCAGTTCTTCAACCCGCATCTCGTCAAACCAGTCGGATATGGATCTTGCTTTGTGGCAAGGTGCATTGTCGTGCTGGAAGAGGAACGGCCCGTCACCGAAGTGTTCCCACAGCGCTAGAAGTGCCCTGTTATCCAAAATGGTCCTGTAGCCATCAGCAATGAGGTTTCCGTCCACCTTGATGAGCAAGCCCAGTCCAGTCCAGGAGAAACACCCCAGTTGTTCACAGGGGTGTCCCAACTCCTTTGATCATGTAGTGTATTGTAACAGTCTGGTGGTTCATGTTCGCAGTAGCCCAATTGGTAAGACGGGTACCAGCGAAATTCATGCTCCCTAGTTCGAGTCCAGTTCGTGGAATTCTCTCTTGCCTTTTCTATTTGTAATTGTGATTCCATATGAAGTCGACAGGTGAAATCGACCAAGTGGGGTTGCTCGACCATTTCAGAATATTTTTTACTTTTACACTTTGGTTAACCTTATCACTGAAAACTAACAAAACAGTTTTTATTTTATTCTCATCTTCATCCGCTTTAGATCTAGGCTCAGTTTTTTCGCTGGGGCAGGGTAAAATATGACCTTGGAAACGTTTGAAAAAATGGCTACCGTGCCAAGCCGTAAAAAGATAGATACATAAAATTGTATATTTGTATAAAAAACAAACCCACAAACAAACATTCTTCTTTATACACTACCCTGCCAAAAGTATCCGGACACCTCGCTTTACGTGCCCTCTATGGAAATGCTGCCGTCAGTAACGCTTTGGGCCACCCTGCGCTGCAATTACTGCTACAACACGATGAGGAAGGCTGCCCACAAGTTGTTTACACTCCGCTTGTGTGATACTGTACCATTCGGGTGTCAAACGATCAGCAACTCATGACAATTCGTGATCGGGGACATGTGTATCCGTACACGGCACCCCAGCACATCCCACAATGCTTCGACTGAGTTCAAACTAGACTCTGCGCAGGTCAGGGCGATAACCGGATGGCCGTACGGGCGAACCATGTCGTTGTTGAACGAGTGGCGTGACATGGGGCATTGTCCTGCTAGAAGAAGCAGTCCTATGAGGTGCTACAGAACTCCACTATCGCTTCAAGAATGCGCGTTTCCAACATCTCTTTCCCGTGGGGCATTCAGTCGCATGTCGACACCAGTGGTAAGTCCTACGCCTGCTGTACAGAAAGTGGCCCTCACCGTGACCCATTGCCGGAATCCTTAACTGTGGGTAATGGAGGCACTCTGGATCGTATTTCTGACTTGGCCGTATCCATACATGACCGTCAGATTGTTGGAGGGTGAAGCGGCTTTCATCCCTCCACATGATCTTTGACCAATCATCACTAGTCCACTGACGACGTTCCATACATCATCGTAGAGGACGAACAGCATTCACCCTTGAGACGAGTGGCTTCCTCTTTCCGGCTCTCCCACAGAAACCAATCTCATGGAGAGCATGTTGCACTGATGGGCGACGGGATGCGGCTGGTAAGTAGGCGTCTGGGTTCCCTACAAAGGCAGCAGTGACGTCCCGCAGGGTGTCTTTGCTATGCTTCACCACTACCCGAGACAGAGCACGTTTGTCTCTCGGCGACAGGAGTGGAGGTCACCCGGAGTAATACCTGTCTGCTCGTATTTGTGCACAACATCATGCACAGTGGAGCGAGGATGCCCAGTCAAGGAACTGATTTCGCGAAGTGACTTCCTGCTAATGTGGCACCCCACAATTATTCCTGTCTCAAAGTCGGATATTTCTCGGACCTTTGGCATGTAAACTGGTGTTATCACTGCTGTACCATCTGATGAATCGTGTCTTTAATATGCATACTGTCATGTGAGACCACACGAACATCACGAACATAAGGGTGTCCGGATACTTTTGGCAGGACCGTTGGGCAGGTCAGTGTATATACAGGATGTTTCTAGAGGTAGTTACCAAACGTTACACACAGTTAGGGGAAACCAAAACAAACAGTTTTTACCTTAGCATGGGAGGTCGGAACCGTACCATTTTCCAGCTATTTAGAAAAGAAGTGATCACACTGGTAAATTATCATGAATGCACATGACAAAAGGATGTGGATATGGATCATGTAACCGTGTGGAGAGTTGCCCATGAACATCATCTGCACCCATACAATTATTAGCGGGTCCAGGCATTGGACATCAATGATTATCAGCCTCGTGTGGCCTTCGTGTAATGGTTTGTGCAGCAGTGTGCAATTGATCCTGACTTTCCCAAGCTAGTATTCTTTACTAATGAGGCAATTGATGAAGGAAATGACTGGTGAACACTTTGAGTAGCTTTTGTAAGCTTTGTTTTCACGTGTCAATAAACTACTTGATAATATGTTGTGTTTTTTCATTTGCACGTTACATCACTTCTCTCCCCCATAGCCGGACAATGGTAGGGTTCCGACCCCCCCCCATGCTATGGTAAAAACTGTTTGTTTGGTGTCCCCTGTTTGTGTGTAACGTTTGGTAACTACCTTTGTAAACCCCTGTATATACTTTATGCTTTTATTAATTAGCTATTTAATGAAAAGTTATTACTAACGTTCTCTCAGTTTCTCCTGTTTCTTGTTGATGTTTCCTTGCAAGTGGGATCAATTCCATCATATTTGCAAAATTAGAAGTTTTCACTGTCGGAATCTAAATATGGCTCATAAATAATAATAGATACAAATTAATATTTTACATTAATAATGGAGTTTAACCTCCTTAAACTATCCAAATAAAGGGCTAAAAAGGAACATTACCTGAAAAGAAGAAACTTAACCTCATGTCTACCTAGGTTTATTTCTTGGAACTCTATGGATATTTCAAGCACCTTGTGATCACTATGAACAAAATACCAAGGTGTATTCTGTTGATGATGATCAGAAGGTAATCGAAAGGTAAATACAGTTCCAAGATTCGTGTGGTCAATAGGTTACGTTTTTTTACTTTTAATGATAGTTATCCACAGTGCAATACGTGCGTTAAAGAGGAAAATGGAACTTACATGTTTGTATTCCTCTTCGATTGCTGTGTCATTGAATATAAATTCGGGATACGCAGTAAACTTTCTGATGGCGTCTGCCTACGGAAGCAAAACATGAATAATCAACTGTATGGATAGAATTTTGCAAAGTATGATTAATAATGGCAGTCTGCTACTACTACTACTACTACTACTACTACTACTACTAATAATAATAATAATAATAAAACCTACAGCGATTGAAGAAGGGTTTACAAGCTTGGAAAAGTATATGTATGTACTTTCTACTAAAAAGAATAAAAATGCTTTTTCACAAAAATTCTTTAATAACATACATGAATGTACATGTCAATAACTAAGTCATCTTCCTCAGCGTGAACAGACTTGATATTCATCCGGAGAAAGATGACTTAGCCATCGAAACATACATGAATTCTTTTTGTGTAAAATTATTTACAGTGTTTTGGATGACTATGATGCATTGTGGCTTTCAGTGATAACAGACCTCCCACTTGTACAGATTTTTTTCCTATGCAACATAGTATCACTGCTGAAACTGTGGTAGTAATTCAAGTTCAGAGTTTGCAACTGTGGTGGTAAGGCTGATAGGAACGCTGGATTTTATTCGGCGGATTCTATCTGGGGAACAATATGGCCATCGAGAATATGAACTTTCACACAACCTGGGAGATGATGTCAAGTATTCATGCATTTCTCCAAGATAACAAGGAAATGCACCGTGTTCTTAGAAAGTGAATGGCCATTTGCAAAAAATGGAGGAAACGTACAATTGATCTTTGCTAAGGACCAAAATGTACTCACTGTCTATTGTCACGATTCTCCTGGATTCTTCTATCTCAATCATGAAACTGGAATCGAGTCAGCAGAACATTCCTTGCCAGTAATATCAAGCATACTTTTTCACTTAGAATTATAGAGCCTAGAAATTTCTCCTTGTCTTCCATCCGATGTAGTTTAATAAGTACGTGCATCAAATTTCATTGCTACATTTCCAAGTGTAATGCTACATTTCAAAATAAAGGATGTATCAAAAGTCTTCATGCGATTTCAAAAAGCTATAGCTTCTCAACCGTTGATCGGAAAAGACCTGCATCCCATCGGAAGAAAGGACCAAGTTTTGCTTCACTGCCTGGGCAACCAAACTTAAATCATGGCCACTTTACTTCTTTCCATTCTTGTAAAGGAAGGCAGATATCATTTTCATTAGTTGCGATTTAAAGAGTGTTTCAAAAAGGACGCCGAATTTGACTGTTACGATTTTTTTATGGGGGCTTTGTTCAGGATCTTGTTTATGTGCCTTCCCTACCAGAAGATCTGGACGAGCTCAATGTTCGAATCAACGCCGTCATAAATGAAGTGACACCAGACTTCCGTATGTAAGGGAGGAATTTGTGTATCGAGTGGACGTGTGCCATGCAGCCGGCGGGAGCCGCAATCGACACAAAAAGCTACCATGTCCAAACTAGATTATAGAGGGTGAGGCATTTATCTTGAGAAAACTGAATATCTCGGAAACTAAGCATTGTACTAAAAAGTATCCAAAATCAAAAGTGAAATATTTCGCGGGGAAAATTCATTAGTTAAAAAATTACCGCCCCCCCCCCTTGGGAGGGGGGCTGGGGGGAGGGGGCAACTTTGAAATCTTAAATAGGAACCCCTATTTTTAATGGTTTATTCAGATTGTACACAATATTCGAGAAATGGTTTATTCTTGGTGTGTTTTCAATTGATCCAACCGTTTAGGAGATAGAGGTCCTGAGAGTGTGGAACTTTTAAAGTTTTGAGCCCAATTTTATCGAGGAAGACAAAGAGACAGAGAGCGGGTCTTACAGATTTCAATATTTTCAATATACACGCATAGTCTCCATAGGATTGCTGCACCCAAAAATTTACTTGTGCAATAAATATTTTGAATTTTTGAAATTCTGACTTCGGATTCTTAAAGACCATTAAAAAATAGAATAGGAATGTCTGCAGACCAAATCTATATCTCTTTGTCTTCATCGATAAAATTGGGTTCAAAACTTTAAAGTTTCACACTTTCAGGGCCTCTATCTCCAAAACGGTTGGATCAATTGAAAACACACCAAGAATAAACCATTTCTCGAATATTGTGTACAATCTGAATATACCATTAAAAATAGGGGTTCCTATTTAAGATTTCAAAATTACCCCTCCCCCTCCAGCCCCCGCGAAATAATTCACTTTTGATTTTGGACATTTTTCGTACAATACTTAGTTTCTGAGATATTCAGTTGTCTCAGACAAATGCCTCACCCTGTATTCTCAGCATTTTGCAACTTCACCACTTCTGTAGTTGATTTAAAAAAATATAGAATCTGAAATCGGATGAAGACTTGACAAGACTTTCGACAAGTAGCCTATGATTATTAAGTAGCGGAAAAATGAAGCTACTTATTGTTTTCACAATGTCCGTCTGTTATGCGTATTTATGCATATAAAGGAGTGATATTCGGTATGCAGATTAATCTAAGCAAGATCTACAATACTATGAAGTTTGGGTCAAATTGTCCCAATGGGGTCGGAATTGTGGGGATGGAAGTTACTTGGTCTTTAGAACTATGGCAACATAGGGCATGCCATATATCATTCGATGGGAAGTGATGAGAAATGAAAGAAGATAGAGCTCTTTTACACTTTCTAAATAATACGTTCGAGAAAATCAATTTTTCGATTTAAAAATTGGGGGGGGGGGTAAAAATGAGATAAAAGGGTAAACATACATGATCTCAGGGCTTCCGCTACTTTCCTATACCTTCCTCGGGAGGATTAGCTTGTTAACTTTTGATAATGATACTAAAGATTATATTTTGGACTTCGTTTTAACTGTCGGTGATGGTTTTAGGAAGTCCCTCTTCAAAATTACTGAAAATAATGTTACATGAAACAAACATACTGTACATGAACCTTATATGAATGTATGAATTCTTTTGTGCCATCTGAGTGCTTAAACAGTTGCTTTACAGGGAAGCTCCCTATTGCTGTCAATACTGAATGATGAAGAGTTAGGTTACTTGCTTAGCAGCCCAATGGGACGATTGAATAAATTGACAAAAATTGATGGCATTCGCATAAAAACAGATATCACCAATTTTTTTTTTTTAATTCTAAATCGTTAATAAGTACAGATTCAATGTGTTTTTTTCAAAATTGTTGAAATCATTGAGAACATTAAAAAATATTCATACAATTTTTTTTCTCATTCTTTTATGTTTTGTTATGAAACATATGTTTTACTTGTCATCTTTAAAATTTCAAAGAGATTTGAAAAAATTAACTTCAGATAAACAAAAAGTACCAAAAAATGTATTTGTTTATAACTTTTTAACAAATGGAAATTTTTAAAAACTTCATTAGGTACTACCAAATTACAATAAAAGTCTTAAATTTCACGACATGTTTGTTTTTGAGGGGGTCCACTTCAGGAAATCTTACCCAAAAGTAATCGGCAGTACAAACCTCACTTATCAGTGTTGGTAACCATATCAATAATGAGTTGCTGAAGTCATTATTATAGATCATTCAAATGACTGCAATACTGTATTTGGTAAAGACTGGCAGAATTGCTTAGATGCTGATGTTGCTGTATATCCATGAAACACGGTGTCGCAGTTCACAGTAAAATGTGAAAATGGAAGCTCAACCATTATTTCGACTTTCTGACATAGCTGAAAGCACTAGTTGTAGTTCCGACCCAACATCGCTATCACGATATCTAGTTGAACGACAAAACATCATCCAACTTTATTCTGCCCTTTAGGATTCTGCATTTCAATATACTATCGGGGAATTTAAAGAGATACTCTGTCTATCTTAAGAAAAAGCAGATATGAACCATCGAAAGAATTGTTTGAGAAACCCAGAAGTCATTGCCACGGATGAATCTCATTTAGGGTCGAAACATGGAGAGGATTTTTTCAGCGGTATCTGAAAAGAGAGCAGGAGATTTCTCTCATGCTCACTTCAAGTGAGATCAGGCATAGCGAGAAATACAGCGAGTTGCTGTGGTGAAGTGAGAAATTCACTTGCCGCTCATATCTGTTCCAGCTTGATTTTCTCGCCGAACTTTGCGCATAGGACGTTCGGGAGGGCTGCGCGCATGAGAGCGTCAACTTCTCGCCCTACATGTTTTCTCTCATGGGAGAGAGACAGGTCGTATCGCGTTGCGCTAAGAAGTTGGAGAGAAATGAGAGGAGAGAAATTCCCGACTTGCTAAAAATCTCGCTGAAAAAATCCGTCTGCATGTTTCGATCCTTAGGTGAATGTGGTTGGCGCAGAACATACAATAGAGGGTGTTCCGTAAATCATGGTCGTAAATTTAATGATATGCATATTCAATAGCAAAAAACAAAAAACTCTATATGAACAAAGGTCGAACCACGCACCGTTTTCGAGAAATGATGATGATGATGATGATGACGATGATGATAAGTAAAGAAACTAAATTTCTTCCCCTTGCCATGTAAATGGAATGCCGTGTTCATGTAAATGGAAGGAAGTAACCTGGCTGATTCGTTGTCTGGACTGTGTTTGAGTGAGACTACATGGCTGCAGCAGGTCACAGCAATGCCGAATTCGCGGATATGCATTTCATGTACGGTCAGGCAAATGTGAATGCATTTTATTTCTAAAGCATTCGAGAACGAAAAGGAAAGCATTTGATTTCTAAAGAAGCCTTTCGTGGTTAAGAATTAGATGAAGTTGCTAAGGATGCCTTTGGTATATAAGGAAGGCGTACTTCTAAGGGAAATGTATAGTTCAAACGGAATAAAAATACCTGAAAATTCAAATGGAGAAGGTAGCAATTCTCTACAGATTAAAACATATACGAATCCTTTAATTTGTAAGCATTCCTATTTAATGAAATAAGCGTTAATTGTTGAAGCATTCTGTGTAAGGGTCAATTCTTTCTTCATA
>JAHWFO010084250.1:416-15024 GCA_023313115.1 Rhysida immarginata
AATGAAACAGATTCAAAGAGTGAAGCAGGACCATCATTTCATCATTCATTTGATCACACATATAGCTTGGAATCTCCAAGAAAAATTAAAAGAAAATTACTTAAGAAATAGCTTCAAACACCAAAAAGAAGTTAAAACTTATCAGTAATCAGAAAAGAAAATTGAAACAAAAAATATTAAAATTGGAGCATATAATTTCAGATTTAAAAAATAAAAATATGATGTCTGACAGTGCACTGACAAACCTTTCCAGTTGTTGTTCAATAATACCTTCTGAAATATTACAACGTTTATATTTTAAGAACAACAAGCAAAACATATCTACATATCCACCAAGCATCAGATCTTTTGCTCTGACACTTCAATTTTATTCAAACAGAGCATATGAATACGTCAGGCAAACATTTGATTTATGTCTCCCTTCTACCAGGACATTAAGACAATGGTATTCTAGCATTGAAGGAAAGCCTGGATTTACACAAGAAGCATTTCGTGCTTTATCATCATATGTAAAATCAACCAAATCAACTATACTAGTCTGTAATTTAGTCATTGATGAAATGGCTATTAAGAAGCATGTCGAATGGGATGGTACAAGCTACAGTGGCTTTATCGATATGGGCACTGGATTGGATGATGATTCTTTACCTCTTGCCAAAGAAGCTTATGTATTTATGGTGGTGGCCATTAATGCCAATTTTAAGCATCCATGTGCTCATTTTCTAATTGATGGTTTAAATGGGCAAGAGAGAGCAAACATTGTTTAGGAGTGCATCATCAAATTGGATGAAATTATCATAAAAATTATTTCAATCACTTTTGATGGAACAGCATGTAATTTTGCTATGGCCAATTATTTGGGAGCTAAATTGTAGTTTAAAGAAATGTGCCCCTTTTTTCCACATCCCTCTAATAATAATATGAAAATCTATGTGCTGTTAGATCCTAGCCATATGTTAAAGCTAATGAGGAATGCATTAGCTGATAAAAAAGTTTTACAAAATAGTGAAGGCCAGGTAACAAACAATTTTTTTACCAATCCATATTAGTATTATTTCAAATATCAATATGTAGCTTCCTTTATAAATACACAATAAAATTTACAATTTTCCAGACAATTCAATGGAGATACTTTGAAGATTTGCATTATTTGCAAGAAAAAGAAGGTCTCCATTTAGCAAATAAATTAAGCAACAAGCATATTAATTGGAAAAAGCAAAAAATGAAAGTTGTTCTGGCAGCACAAACATTAAGTCAGTCTGTTGCAGATGCAATAAGCTACGGTCACACTTTGCAATTTTCAGCCGCGCTTGCAACTGCAACTGTTGCAGCAACACATTGTAAACGCCATTCAGCGGTCACACTTTGAAACACTGTGATTGCAACCACTTATATTTTGACCAATGATATTACAATCTGGCATTGAGACCAAAGAAGAAAAGGAGGAAGAAGTTTAGGTCGTCTGCTTATTTGAAAACATGGAAAAATTCGGAAAGAAGAAAAAAGCTATATTGTTATTAGCTTTATCAGATATTTACGTCTAAGCTGGCACCAATTTCACGCCAGGCTTGCAGTTTTAGATCCTTCCGGCGATATTTTATGGAATTGGCATTCCAAATACAATCATACTGCTCTATGAGCTCGATAAAACGTGCTTCCTTCTCCGAAGTCCAATTCGCCATTTTAAAATAAAATTTGTCTCTTGGAGTTACTGCAACACTAATTATCTTGGAGTTACTGCAACACTGAAGCGTTCTGAATGGTTGGCGTTACTGCAACCAGCGAGAGAAAAACAAACTTTTTGTTTCTTGGCGCGGTTGCAGCCGCGCCATATTCGGAGGGGGGTTGCTAGGTAATGGGAAGAGCCGTTGCGGTTGCAGTTGCAAGCGCGGCTGGAAATTGCAAAGTGTGACCGCAGTTATAGAATTTGCAGCACATGAATTGCAATTAGAGGAATTTCAAAACTGTGAAGCCACTGTTGAATTTATTCGACTATGTGACAAGTATACTTTTAATGTTAACATACTTATATTGAATTAATATCACTTAACATTTTACACATGCATAATTAAGTATATTATAATTGCTAGGTTATTTGACATTTCAAATTCTTTGCATCCACTGGGCAAGCAATACAAAGCTGCGCTGCGAAAAGAAAATGAAAATTCATGGAGGCCAATCTTAGATCAAGCAGAAAATTATTTTAAACACCTGATTGATCCAATGACAGGAAAAGAAGTAGGCCTAGGAAATCGAAAAACTCCTGTTATCGGTTTCTTAAATATAATTGCAACACTGAAAGCATTATTTACTTCATTGGTAGATTCAACGCAACCAGTAATGAAGTATGTTTTAATTCTTATAATGTGTATCGTTTTAAAATATGTGAAGTAATTCAAATAATTTTGTTTCATGCAACGGGTACATATTGACTGGAAAATTCAGCCAAGACCATTTGGAGCATTTTTTTAATTCCATTAGAGCAAGAGGTGGCTGGAATAATAATCCAACGGCGAAACAATTTATGGCTGCTTACAAAAGAATGCTGATCCATCATGAAATCCTAGCTTCAATCAGGAAACTGTCTCACACAAAACTCGATACCAATATTATTTGCTTCCTCTTCATCAGTACGTCATGATCAATATGATATCAGCTTGTTAAAAAGATACAGCTTGGATATTGGAAAAAATGATGATGATTCCACAGAACTTCCTACCATAGAATTTGAAACATTATCAAAATACTGTGATTCTGTTGTTGAATACATTGCAGGGTTTGTTGTTAAATCCTTGATGAAGATTGTTGTCTGTCCTGAATGCAAAGATGCTTTGATGGATGAGTCACTAAAATGCCAATCCTTACTCATCAGGCAAAAAGACAAAGGGGGCCTTTTATGTGCTTCCAATGATGTCATTCAGCTCTGCAAGATATCTGAAAAAATAATTAAATTAATATAAGATCTGTTAGAATGGAAAATATTCAAATATCTCAAAATGTTTACAATAATCTTTTCACAAAAATTTTAACAGCTTTAGCAGAAACCAACATCAGCCTATTTAATAATCTATCTAATCATATGTTTGAAATGAGCCCTTTTGATAATCATGTTTTAAAATTAATTAGACTTGTAATTAACAAATATATTTCTATTCGTTTAAATTACGAAGGGAAACGGTTGAATAATCAGATCAGAAGGGAAAATTTAAGAACAACTTTATCACGCTTAATTCTCTTTAAAAATCAATAAATCGTTTTTAACCTTTTAAATCAGTATATATTATGAAAATTCTTTTAAATCATTTTTAACCAAGATCAGGCCAAGATGTAATCAAGAGTTAAAAAAAGTTTTTCAAAATAATAATAATCGAGATTCTAAGCTCCGTTAAATAAAAATGCTTTAGATTAGGCCTAAGTAGAATGCAATCTCGCATCGCTCGTAAGCAATTTCATGGCTAACTTGTGAGACGATAAACATGTATTTTCTGATGATATATTAAGCTAATTGTTCCGATTTCCACTACTACTGTTTATTATAATTAATCACCAGAGTTTTCAGCAACTTACCTACGTTATGAAGTTTATTAGAGGACTTCTAGTCGGGAAGAAATTTCCATAGACTTCCATTATAAATTCATGGCCGATTCAGATTTTTTCCCCCTAACAATGGATGCTCGAATACTTCCGGTGGCGCCCATGTGCATTGGCTTTTTAACATAGCACTGCCAGTCTCTACTGTTCATTTGTCTCTGGTCGCAACAGTCATCGCACGATTATGCGGTTTGTGTGAAAATTAACCTCATCATCAACATCATCATGTTAATTTTCCAGCCTATTTATGGTTGCTTCAACTGTATTTTTCTCTCTCGAATGCCACGTACAGTATCCAGTCGATAACCAGCTTCTTGCCATTTCTTCATCAGCATTTCGGGTGTAATTATTTCAATAACTTCGATAACTCGTTGTAACTACATGTTGAAACAGTTTAAAATAAAAAGTGATGGATAGAGTTCATGTGGTTTAAAATAAAGTTCATGCTTATATAGTTAGCTGCACCATTATTTGCCATGCGGTGAGGTGTCGTCTGATGTTCCAATATGGCTGCCAAAGGGTATAACGAGGCCTTCGAGATTATGTTAATCTCGAAGGCCTCGGGGGATAATGTGAAACTTCAGTCATTGGCCACTAGAAGGCTGACGACTGAGGATATTTTCAAAGCACTGCCAGAAATAACTTCGTTATTTAAGTTTTCATCTTTATTATCCAGTAATTAAGTAAATAAGCCAGAAACTGGACAAGATGATATGCTAACCAAGAAAAAGGAAACCACTATTCCACAATAAAATAATTTAATAACATTAACAAACAATAGCAAAATAATAAAACAATAATAATACAAATAAGTATGTACATTTCGAGAGCCAAAGCCCTCCTCTTCAGCGTGTACAGACGGAAACCGAATAACTTCAACTATGGAAATCCACAGCAGAATTAGACAAACAGCGGCAGCATTCGCCTCCCTCAAATTGATTCGTCTTCCCTATGGAAGAAGACCGACATTCCTTGAATGCAAAGATTCGTCTCTTTCATTGAATCTTTCTCTTTCGTCTTTTTTCATGAATCTTTCTCTTTCGTCAGATTGTGCAGACCCTGATCCTGCCCATCCTCCTTCTGTGGCTTAGAAATGTAGATCTTCTCAAACCGAATCTGAACAAGCTCCAAATGGAATTTATTTATTTATTTATTTATTTATTTAATGTAAAAATCATCAACAAATTGACACTATATATCTGGATTTCACAAAGGCCTTTGATAAAGTAGATCACTCCATACTTCTGCACAAGTTAGAATCTTATGGGATCACTGGTTCATTATTAGCATGGTTTTCTTCCTATTTAAAAGATTGCCAATTAATTGTTAGATACGCTTCCTCGTATTCACCTTCATTTATTGCATCATCTGGTGTACCGCAAGGATCACACCTAAGACCAGCTCTCTTTAATCTATTTTTTAATGACTTGGCTAATGATGTTGACGTTCATTTGCTGCTATTTGCCGACGACGTGAAACTCTACTGGTCCGTCTCTTCCGCTGATGACTGAGAAATTGCAACACAACCTGTATGCAGTACAAAACTGGTGTATACAAAATCCTATGGCCCTGAATCCTCTAAAGTGTAAATGTATGATCTATTATAGATAACACACAATAACTAGCTTCGTATATTATATTTTTGATACCTCATTAATTCGGCGCTCTAGTATTCTGAACCTTGGAGTTCTTCATACTTACTCTTTAAGTTCATTATATCATTAAAAAAGAGAGTAAAGCCTTAAGACTATTAATTCGTTCTTTTAAATTTATTAATAAACCCTCAGTTTTAGTTCTTCTATTTTGCACCTATGTTAGACCTATTCTAGAATACGCTTCTGTCGTTTGGAATCCATCACAGCTGGGTCTTATTGATGAAATTCAGTCTGTTTCAAAACGATTCATTCATTTTTTATCCTCTCGATTTGAGCTTAAATCCATAACCACTTCCTGTGAACAGCATCCATTACTATTAAGACTTCCGCCATTATAGAGTAGACGAAGGATTCAAGATGCTCTCTTTGCCTATAAATTTTTAAATGGGCATATTGATTCCCCCGAACTTCTGAGCAGAGTTAATTTCAAAATTCCTAATTTCACCCGTAGTAAAGTTACTTTTCATATTCCCTTCTGCACCACAAACTATGAAACAATGTATGCAATTATTCGTATCCAAATTACTGGTAAGTCTATTCCTAAGAATTTGGATCTTTTTAATTGTAATTTTTATCGTTTTAAGAGTATTTTACATAGAACTTGGAATTTTTAACTATATCTAGAATTTGCTGATTGTTTTCTTTTTTTTTTTTTTAGTTATTCTATTCTGATTATTTTCTTTTTCTCTTTCTCATTGCTGTTTATAATGTACTTTATGGGTAAATCCTATTGGAAACTTGAATAAATAAATAAATAAATAAATAAATAAATAAATAAACAAATAAATAAAATAAAAAAAGGAGATACAAAGCGCCCATCTAGGGCTAGTATGGCGGGGACCGACGAGCTGGGTCCCTGGATGGGGAACAAAGATACGATTTTTGGTAATTTATAAAACAAGTTTTAAAAAATGGAGGGGAATGGTGAGGGGCAGGAGTTACTTAAGTGGGGGTGTAGAGAGGAAGTTCTTAAGACGGTATTTGAAAATATTGGTGCTTGGTGACGAACGGATCTGGGGGTAAGGTGGACCAAAGTCTGTTGCCAATTCATACGGCAAATTTCGCAACCAATCACCAAAGATACCATCCAGAAAAGGTGTCTACAACAATCAACTATCAGCGAAGAAATCAAGCAGAGTCGGCTGAAATGGTCTGGGCAAACCGAATGTCACATAAGCTATTCGGAGACAACTACCCACCTATTGAAGGATGCACCAAAACACGCCCAAGAAACCAATGATTACACAGAATTAAGTTATATGTTTCAATTATGGGATTTTATGTGGAGTAATAACATATACGCTGCGATATTTATGGTCCCTGATATCTCTACAGTTGCATATTGAGAGTGTGTCTGTGTTTATCGACTCGATCATACGCTGGAATTTTTCCCTATTATTTATCGTTTACGTTGTCTCTCTCGGAATATAATCCTTCAATTTTACTACGCCTGGATACAATCTACTTTATGCTTTAATATAATTTTTTGGGGATCGTCTACATCTCATAATCTTTCTAGAATTTTTAAATTTCCAGAAATGATTTCTCAGAACTTTATTTAATCGTCCTAAACACTCATCTATAACGCCTCTTTTTTTTGAATTAGGTATTCCGACGGTTTATGAATTATATGTCATGCGTGTTTGTACCTTTGTATTTAAACTTTCTAATTCTTTATTACGTACTTCGCCTCCCATAACAACAACCAACAACAATTGTAATCATCGTTACCCCACTAGATCGCCAGGGCTATTGAGCCCTCCTTTTGCTAGTCGCAACTATCGTCGCCGTTTGTCTAACTTTTATAGGTGTGAAACGTTGGTCTTCTCTCTCTTCTGAGTTGCGTTCATTATCAGATTTTCGAGTTTCCTATAAACATTTAAAACGTTAATATGTTCTTTGTCTCACCCCAAAGTTCTAGATTCTATTATAATCGACTATACGTGTATATTATAATTTTATTTGTGTATTTTTCTCTGCTGTAACTCTCTAACTTATTTCTTCTCCCCTTCATTTTTTTCTTTTTTCTTAATTTCTTTTTAATTTTTGATTTTTGATCTTAATTTTAAATCTTTCGTTTAATTTTTTTGTGTATTTCTGTTTGTTTGTTTGTTTATAATCCTCTTCCTGATTTTTAGTGGGTTTTTTTCTGTTTCTAACTATAGGTGTTTCACCTGGTAGAAATCCAAAATCTTTATTTAATAAGGTGTTGGGGCACCGTGGGCAGCCAGCACAGCAGTAACACGTCTTGGGAAGGATCGGTAGAGGTCCTGCACAGTTTGCACCCCAAAGACCATTACTGATCCACCCATTACTGATCCACCTCCGTGTTTGACTGTGGGTGCCAAGCAGTCTGGGTTGTAGGCATCAGAGGGGCTCCTCCAGACGAATACCCTCCCTGTTGTTTGGAAGACAGTGTAGCTGGACTCGTCCGAGAATATGACGCGTTTGAGGTCATCCAACGTCCAGGTTTTATGCGTCCGGCACCACTGAACCCGCTTGGAGGCATTTGTACTTCTGATGAAAGGCTTCGGTATAGCAACCCTGCCATGGATGTTGGATTTATGCAGGTAACGACGGATTGTCTTCGTGCACACAGGTTCCTGGAGGTGTGTATTCATTTCTGCGGTGATTTCTGCTGCGGTGGTTTTCCGCTTTCGTGCAACAATCCTGGTTAATGTCCTGACGTCTCTTTCCGACAACTTCCGTTTTCCCCTGCAGTTGCTCCTCCTGGACGTGGTTCGTCCTTCCTGTTCATATGCACACATCACCCTGGATACTGTAGCACGTGAGACATCACAAAGTGTGGCAGTTTTGGACACAGATGCACCTGCTAGACACGCCCCAATAATCTGCCCTCTTTTGAAGTCGGATATGTCTTCCATTATAGCGCTCTGCACAGACAATTTGAAGCTTACTATCGAACTTTTCTACTGGAGTGACTACCAAGACCTCTGACACGTGATTCATTGATATGCATACGATTAATTACCTAGCAGAAGGTTCTATTCAGCCCTGGGGGTATCCAGTGCTATTTGCGAAGGTGTTTCAGTTTCAATGTCCAATACCTGTATTTTATTATTAGTAATACTATATTCTGTAACACTGTGCTGCCTGTGACCTCTTGTCGGTCAATTTTTGACCATAATGGTCCCAGGGAGTCCACTTTATTTGTTTTTATTTAAAAAAAAAAAATTGCACTCACTTTGGAACTAAATAGATTGATAAACTCCTTTATAAATTTCTGCGTATTTATTGCAGTTTTCTTTTTCTGTCATATTTCACTGATAAAAATCAGTTACGTAAATAAATAATTAAACAAATTTATTAACTAATTTTGTAAAAAAAAAAAAGCAACCAAAAGTCTTTTTTTTTAATTCCATCCATATGGTCTAGTATTGATTTTTGAAATTCTTGAATTTATTCAAAATCTAATAATGTTATCATAAAGAATTAGCAACTAAAAAATGTATAAAAGCGTCAATTTTAAAGCAATTGTGTTCTAATATTTTAAATTTTACTTTATTTTAATACCTTGAAAATGATGTAAAGTCGAAACGCGTCGAGAGATACAATAAAATATATTAAAATAATATTAATAAGTAGAATATAGTTTGTTTCTTTAATAAAATGTATATAATGTGTTAAAATAGTATTAACAAAGAGAATATTATTTTTATTTTATTATAATAAATCTTTAAACCACAACAATTCCGTATCAAGAATGCTCTTATATATATACAGCATATACAACTATTTATTTTATCATAGCATTGGAATTGAAAGAGGCCTCAGTTCTTTTTTTAAACTGTTTCACAAGTACAAGAGAAACAATACCGTGAGCGAATAACATGCAACATTAATAATTATATTTTCCCAAAGTTATATTTCTATCATTGTAAATTTACTTGCATTTTTTATTTCCGTTTAATACGCACATATGAAAAATAATGAACCAATGTCATATTTATCTACATTAACGTCATTATTTTTAAAAGCTTATTACAAATTATAAGAGAATATAATATGCTTTACATTACGTGATTGTTCGAAGGTAATAGAACACAGGACTACCGTCAATAGGAGGGTGATTAAGAATACATTTTCTTACGGGTGGTTGCATCTAAATTTGATGTAAAAATGTCTCGTTTTAATCACTTATGTCCTTGCTCTAACAAAGTCTACAAGTAACATCAAATTTCGGGGAATTCGAGGATCCAAACAGCTTCTCCAATTTCAAACTATTTAAAAAAAATTATCATCATTTTATCATAAGAATGATGTCGAAACTAAATGTAACCATGTATTTTTGAAAACTTGATTTTGGAATAGCTTTTGGCTGTCAACATGAAATTCGCTTGAAAAATAAAAAAAATTATAATTCTCTATCTTTAAATTAGAGGATTTTATACATATAAAAAAATTATAGGTTTTAATCTATAAATTAGAGGAATTTAAATAAAGAAAAATTATTTTAATTCTTAATTCACTAAGTAATTGGTTTCATGATTGAAATTCAAAAATTGTATTCTTTTTAACATTATTGTTGTTGGAGAAAAGATTGAAAACTGACCAAAAACCGAATGCTAATTCCTAAAGGCCAAGCCTGAGGGAGAGAGATTAAATGACACGTCACTTCGGATTGATTAAGAAGTCATACATGCATAGGATTTTTTTTTACTACATCACCTCTATCTTTAAATTAGAGGAATTTAAATATTGAATTTAAATTGAATTTTAATTTTCAACTCACTGAGTAATTGGTTTCGTGATTGAAATTCAAAACTAATGTTGTAAGTAATTAGTTGTTGAAATTCTTTTTAACATTATTGTTATTGGAGAAAAGATTGAACACCGACCAAAACCGAATGCCAATTCCTAAAGGGAGAGAGGAAAGAGTTTAAATGACACATCACTTCGGATTGATTAAGAATTCATTACTGAAATCATACATGCATGGGATTCTTTTTTATACTATATCATGTATATTTAAAACTGTGTTTCTATAGGATTGCTTATAAGTGTGGGTTAATTTTTATTGAGGCTTTTAGATGATGTAAAATATATTTTAGGAGACTGAACGACAGGTACTACGCCTTATATATACAGGGTGGGCTATAAGTCCCTTACCAGCCCTTGTACAATTCGTGTTTGTGGAAATTGACTGACAAAACAAATTTCACAGATTACAAGCCTGCCTGCCTGTAGTTGCATTTTAAAGTACCATTAAACATCGGCCATTAATTTTGCACCAACCCAATAATTCAGAGTTTGGCCAGAAGAGAAGGTACAGTCGGCAACAAAAGTGTTTAGCCACCTTCCATTAATTTTCCAAAATTAAACATTAATTTTCCCTTTAACAATTCCGGTAAAAAAGTAACAATTCATGTGCACCAAAATGATCATACCCGTATCAATCAATACATACCAAGAAAAACTTTACCGGAATTGTTAAAGGGAAAATTAATGTTTAATTTTGGAAAATTAATGGAAGATGGCTAAGAACTTTTGTTGCCGACTGTACCACGATTTGGAAATAATTCTACAGGGTGTTCCAATTTTGGAATTTTTTTTTGTTTTGTTGGGAATTCCATGCTGAACAAGTCTTCAATTAGAATTTTTCGTATATCTGTTACGGTTTTTAAGATAGGATTTGAATGTGTCCTAATTTGCATTTTGGGGATGATGAAAAGTGCACCATGGGATAGGTTACCCACAACTTCCTATTCATTGGATTCATCAAAATTGGCATACATATCTGCTTCGGTTACGAAAATTTAAAAAAAAAGGAGGGGGGGGGGCTCATTTTTGTATCCACTTTGTATACCGGTACACAAAACATGGCAATCATGGAAACATTAAAAATTTCTCCTTTTGGGGGAGTGTTTTAATTCGGTTGAGTCTGAATACATGAACCTTTGGTATATGTGTATTTTAGTAAACCAAGGCTCATACTAATTCAGGATTCGTTAATACTTATGGAAAATAGAGATAAAACTTAACGAAATGTTAACGCATTATCAGCATGTACTTCCAGTTTAATTTCTTGCAAATTCCGAGTTATCCGTCGCTAAATAGTTGGTTATCCATAATTTGCATATGAATTTATACTGAAAGTATATGGTGCTAGTGCGTTAATATTTCGTTAAGTTTTATCTTTATTTTCCGTAAGTATTAACGAATCCTGAATTAGTATGAGCCTTGGTATACGAAAATACCCATATACCGAATTTTTATGTGCTTCTGGATGTGCTTCTGGATGTGCTGCTGGGCCTGCCGGTACAGTGCAGATTGTGAAAGGGGGTTGTCAGTGAAGAAAAATAATTAAAAATGATTGGAGCAGCAGATTACATTTTCCTATGCTTACTGGTGTGATGCTATAATTTCAAGCGCTTTTCTGGGTCTATTTTTGCTTCCCTTTTCCTTTGACGCTTTAGATAACCTAAAATACATTATTTTAATTTAAAAATACATTTACTCACCTTTACTGTGTTGTTGTTTATCCATTTTAACCAAAATAGCAATCACAAATTACCAAAACAATAGCAAAATGTTCGATTTTCAACTATCGAAAAATCAAACTTCCCGATTAATGCCAAGCAAAAGCACTTGGGGTTTTACTATTGGCACTGGTAAGAATTTATAAAAAAATTTTCAGACAAAAAGCTCTGAGTGAGCCCAGATAGTTCCCTTGTTAGATTCATTCTGGTAAGTTTGCATTAGATAATAAATAAATATTAATGTAATAGATATTAAATAAGTAATAAATGAAAATTAAAACGTCTTCAATTATGTGTAAGTTTTTGTCAGTAAAATTTAAAAAAAAAGCTGTTGTCAGTAGCAATTTGTGTAATTGTGTATGTCTTCGTGATAGCTAAGATTTTTGGCTAACATAAATTTCATTCTAGTCCATTTCGGCACCAGATTTGTAAGTGGGCAACCCGATTTTTTGTAGTGGTTGCCCACTTGGAAACCAGACTTTTTAGTTAATGTCTATCCTTCATTGCAGTTGCATAAAGCGAAAATTTACATATGAATCTATCATTCTTTTACAATAATTATTTATATATAACCTTTTACGCATTAACCTTTACAACAAGCGTAAGTAAGAAAAGGGTATTTGAGGGTTTACAGATTATGGCGTAGGTAATGAAGTATATATCAAATGTTGTTTGGCCGCTTAGAATGGTTCTATTAAGGTTTGTGTTACAGGTGGCTTTGTATATCTTGATACATTCGAGTGTAGCGGTTAATATAGGGTTATTATTATTATTATCATTGTTTGGGGAAGCCAAACTCGGATCAAATCCGGAAGCCAATCCCAGAGGCGGACCCAAAAGAGGGCCAAAGCCCAAGGGACTCAAATGCGAGGGAGGGAAAGTTATGCACTCGTGGGAGTATTGATGTTTGGGTGTAGGAATTTCCTTACTATGTGACAGGTGTTTAGAATTGTGGCTTTCTGTAAGGTTTTGTATAAGTGTGGGTTTAAATTTAGTGTTGACAGGCTTTTGTGTAGCGAGTGTGGAATAACCCCAATGGCAGAAAGAACGATAGGAACAATGTGTACTCGGTTAACTCCCCAAAGGCGTTTTATTTCATGTGCAAGATCCGTATATTTAGTGATTTTGTCAGAGTATGTCTTTTGTAAATTGTGTGTGTTGGGGATGGAGATATCAATTATGTAAGTCACTTTGTTTTGCTTATCTACTAGTGTAATGTCTGGTCTGTTATGAGGGATAGTTTTGTCAGTGATTATAGCTCTGTCAAAATATAGTTTATGTGTGGTGTTCTCTAAGACAGTGTCGGGGATATATTTATAGTAAGGAGTGTGAATGTCCCTTAGCTTGTGTATCTTAGCTAGATGTTGATGTATGATGTTGGCTACCTGGTTATGTCTGTGTAAATAATCTGTCTGCGTGAGTATTTTGCAACTGGATATGACGTGTTGGATGGTTTCCTCTGCGATATGGCATTTCCTGCAAGACCCGTCAGTCGAATCTTTGATAATGTGTTTTCTGTAGGTTTTAGTGTTAATAACCTGGTCTTGTATGGCAATCATGGTTCCTTCAGTTTCCCCAAAGAGACTCCCTTCACTCAACCAAAAGTTCGACGCTTTTTTGTCGACGTGTGACTGGTTGAGGTCAGAAGGATGTCTACTGTGGAGTTGCTTTCCGAGCCACTCCATGTTGTAGGAATGCTATGGGTGTTCTGCACTCTGTTCAGATTCAGAGGTGTGTATTTTGTATCAGCCATGCAGACTGCTTTGTGTAATGGTGATGTGTGTTGTTTAGAGTAAAAGAATTCTCTGAGTGACTGAGTCTGTTTCTGGTGTAGATCTGTTATGTCAATAAGACCTCTGCCTCCCTCTGAACGAGGCAGGGTGACTCTTTCAACAGCTGTGTGTGGATGGTGCTTTCTGTGCTTTGTAAGCAGTTTGCGTTGTTTCCTTTCAAGTCCCTCAAGATCTGTGTGTGTCCACTGTATGACTCCAAATGAGTAGGAGAGTACTGGCGTGGCATAAGTATTGATGGCCTTGATTAAATTTCTGGAATTTAAATGCGTTTTAAGTATTGTCTCTAACCTATGAAGATATTGTTTAGTGAGTGTATTCTTTATGTGTTTGTGCTCCAGAAGCTTGGCTTGCTTAAATCCTAGATATTTGTAAAATTCGTCATTTTCCATAGAAGCAATGTGATCTGGTTCATCTAATGTGAAGCCCCCTTCCCTGAGTACTCCATTTTCAATGTGAATGGTTTTGCATTTGTCCAACCCAAATTGCATTTGTATATCTTTTGAAAAGGTGTGTGTAATGTCAAGTAATTGGTGCAGTTGTATTTGTGTGGAGGCGTAGATTTTCATGTCGTCCATGTAGAGTAAGTGTGAAAGCGTGTAGTGGCAGCTTTTATTATGTTTAATTGTGTAGCCGTAAGTTGTGCTATTCAGTCTGTTGGAAAATGCATTTAGTGCCAGACAAAACCAGAGTGGGCTCAGTGAGTCACCCTGGAAGATGCCCCGGTTTATCTGTATTTTTTCAGTCGTGATGGTTTCGCTGTTGAGTGTGAGGTGTAGTGTAGTTCTCCAATGCAGCATTGTACTTTCTAAAAATGTGATAAGTGTAGAGTTTATTTTATATAATCGTAGTGTATATAAAAGCCATGAGTGTGGGACACTATCAAAGGCCTTTTTGTAATCAATGTAGGCTGCATGGAGGTGTCGATGTTTATTGTGAGTTTGCCGTAGAACCACACTGTCTATCAGGAATTGCTCCTTACAACCCATGTGATTTCTACGGCATCCCTTTTGTTGCTCAGTGAGAATGTTGTTTGTGTCTATGTGTGTATAAATTTTGTTTGTGATACAGG